>JAMLFY010000004.1:39782591-39897197 GCA_030441495.1 Dalbergia oliveri | reverse complement strand
TTAATAATTAACCCAATACACCTAGGAGGATTTATTAATTACTAGACTTTACTCTTTGCTTCATCCTTAATCATGCTTTGAAAATACTTAGTGAAATTACGAGCCATTTTTTTTTTTTAAACATAATTGAAAACGTGAGCCGTTAACGTGAATGATTTAGCAAAATTTAAAAGACACATAATTTACAAACATCACATCATAATATATTGGCTCCATCATACATCCATAATTACATATCATATAGATATTTTGCCTACCAACAGAATAAGACTAAGTGTAGGCAATCTAATAAAACATAAATAATATATGGATGGAAGGACATCCATTAATGGCACCTAGTAATAACACTCCAGGGATAGGGATAGATATCTGAATACGAGTGAAACTAGCAGGATTCAAGACCTATCCTGACAGCCTCAATGTGATTCACGACGCTTCCTCCCTCTTTGAAGACGAGATGGAAAGAAAAATAGAGGGAGTGAGAAACTTATAAAAAGAATCTCAGTAGGGACTCACCTCATGATGCATTGTGTCATCATCATCGTCCCCAGGAACTTTCGGGTTATTATGAAATAGTGAGCATGCTAAGATTGATTTATTAAGTTCGAAATATTTACGAGGTTCGTCGGTTTTATCATGCGTCTTATAATGCATCATAAACTTAGCATGTCATGTTTATAATGAACTTTTCCTTTCATATATAATAACATAGTTATGCATAAAATCACATCATATTCCTCATCATCATTTCATAATACTATGCATAGCAGAATATCATATTTCTCATCATCATCTCATAAATACTATGCATAGCAGAACATCATATTCACATAATGCATTTACTTAGTTTCTTAGGTGACTTAAAGTTACTTTCATCATCATTTTCCTGGGCCACCTATACTTCACCCTTTTGGGAGTAATCTAGGTTATGAGCTCATACCTTGCTAGTCGTCACCAGCATATACTTATCCCTTTTGATAAGTAAAATTCCTCTACCCTTTTGAGAGAACAGAATGACTGGGGCAAGAATCACCTTTTCACCGCCTATAGTTTGATTGGTCCAAAGGATCATTTTCTCATATATTTTGAGTCACCTTTAAGTCTTTGCATGTTATATCATAATACAATTCTTCATTCATAATCATCATAACATTTTCTCATTTATAGTCTTATGCCGAAATAATATATACCAACTGGAATCATGCATCTTGGAGATTCCCAGGAAAAAGAGGTGGGTCACAATGGACACGCTTAAATACCAAATCTTTCCTTAGCCAGAATCTTTCCAATTGCACTCTTACAGGAATACACTTTCTTCCAGGAATAGAATATGTCTTTATTTCATGCATAAGTTTTCATTGCAACAACAACTATAACATATAAACCAGGGAATCAATCAATGACACCAAATTCTTAATAAGCATCAAATCATATTTTAAGTACACATAAATTACTAGCTTCCCATAAAATTCTTACAAAGTTTTAAAACTCTTTTAGAACTAATTCTTTTTGTTAAACTTGAAAGAAGTCATAGGACTTTAGGCCTAACTTAACCATGGGACCGATTTATAACTTGAAAGAATGTTCATAATTAAATTTCACTTAAGATAAAAGGAGCAAGTCTTGAGCTTTAGAGATTTAGGTGACATCTTTGAATTATTACCATGCTATGCAACCTTATTTTAATCTTATCTTTATAAGGTGATAGCTTGGAATTATAAACATGATATGCAATTTATTTTATCTTTAAGATTTAAGGTGATAACTTAAAAATTAAACATGATGCAAGAACTTGTAATATAAACATGATGCAAGAAACTGGAGCGGGAATCCATAGGAATGTAAAAGAGGGAGAAGAGAATCTTAAGGTTCTGGAGCGCGGTAGTCCGCATAGGACGGTGAGGGGATGAGAATTACATTTTTTTTTTAAGCTCCAATTCAAGACTTCTTAAAGAATAAATTCTTTAACTCCAATTATCTCATTTCTTTGCTTATGATTCATAAGCAAGTCTTTGAGCTCTAGGATTTTTAGGTGATGACATAAAATAAACATGCCATGCATTGACTTTTAGCCATTATAAAATAAAGTGAGAGCATAAAATAAACATGAGATGCAACTTCTTTATTATCTTTAGAGATTAAGTGACAACTTGAAATTTAAACATGAAATGCAAGCTTGGAAATTTAAACATGAATATGCAAGTTCATTTATTCATTCTTGAGAATTTAGTGATGACATAGAAAGTAAACATGGTTATGCAAGGCATAAACTTAAACATGGATGCAAGTTCATTTATTTCTTTACTAGAGCTCCTCCAAGACTTTAGAGAAATATAAATTCAACCCAATATATCTTAGCAAGACAAAGTGAAAAATACATCTTTCAAGTTCTAAACTCAAGATCATAAAAACATCATAAAAATATTATTCTTTAAAGTTTTGCATCAAGTGGAACTTTCAAGCTTTAGAGGCCTAACTTGTGATGGATTCACAACCCACCTCAAGGTCCTCATCATCAAGCCATCATCTTAGTCCCACCTAGGCCATATGGCTGAATTGTTCAAGAAAGGAAGAAGAAAACCAAATGGAAAAACTAGAGAAAATCCATGAAATCATCATTTTGAACCAAGAACAACACTTAGCAAAGCATAGAAATAAACTTAAAAACAACTCCCTACCTAATCTGATTTGAAGGAAAGGAAGAGAACTTGGTTTCCTTGAGTGAAATGAAGAAAATATTCTTGAAAACTTGAAGAAAGAATTCAGCCAAGAGGAGGAGGAAATGAGAGCTTTTGGTGCTCCTAAAACTAGAATTTGTGTAAGTTATGAACTAAGCATCTAAACTATCTTCAAGCATGCCTATTTATAGAGATTTTGCAGCTCATAAATGGACAAAGGAAGGAAAGAAATCTGACCAAAAATTAGAGAAAAAAATAAGGAAGAAAAATCATTTGTTTGGTGGCTTAAAACATGGAATCATGTTTCCATGTTTTCATGATTCTTTGTTTTCATTCTTTGGATTTTTGTGTAATAATTTTCTGACTTATTACTCAATAATTTCGTGCATTACAGCCTTGTGGAAGAGGATTTTGTGTGTTCCATGTATTTTTTAGGTGTAGGCAAGGTATTCATGCAATTTAGAGAATTTGGTTAAGGGTTTAAGTGAATTACTAAGCAATTTGGGTGTTTTAAGCAATTTTAGGTTCTAATCAATCTAAATAAATAATTTTGACTCTAGATTAGTAATTAGAATTTAATAAGCTTTAATTTGAGCCTAATATTGCTTAGGTTTCGTTAGAATCAAAAATCTCAAAATTTGCAAAACTTACAAGAAGGGGCAAAACGTCATTTTACTTAAAAATTGCCCAGACCACCCGAGCTTAACCAATGGTTAATCATGGCTTAAAAACACCTTTTAACACATTTTAGTGAGGTTCGGGCTCTAGCGGCACGCAAATCGGGTTAAAACAGCGAAGGGCGTTTTGGTCATTTGCGCGTCGAAACTCAAAATTAGGATTCTTCTCCTCTATTAACACACATAACACAAACAATCCCTTATTAACATCAAAACATCCCCTTGAGGATGGGTGGGGCCCACGATCCTCATTTCTGAGTAAAATAACCTCAGGGGCATTTTGGTCATTTTACACGTAGAAAATTGGGGTTTGCAATACTTGCACGAATTGCTCCTAACTTCTCTTCTAACGTTATATTCCTTTATTAAGGATTGTTTGGTCTCAAATTTTATATAATATTTACCTACCGTAATTCGGTAATTCCTAATGATAGGAAAATTACAATAAAATTGGGCGTTACATTACTCCCCTCCTTAAAAGAATTTCGCCTTTAAATCGTTACTGAAGAATAGCTCGGGTATTGCGCATGCCTGATTCCAGCTTCCATGTAAATTCTTCGGTTTCACCTCGTCCCCATGCTACTTTGACTAGGGTAAACCTTGTTCTTAATTGCTTAACTTCTCCTTAACGATTCCGTGGGTGGTAAGTCGTTAGGTCATCTCTTAATTGTACATGTTCTGGCTTTAGTACATGACTTGGGGTAGAATGATATTTCCTTACCTGGAGACATGGAAAACATCATGAAGGTTGGAGAGACTTTGTAGGCTTACCATATGGAGTAGAGACCTATTTTGCTAAGGATTTCAAATGGACCAAGAAATCTGGGCTCAATTTCTTTACTTTCATTGTTCTTGCACCTATGGTGGGGGTGATTAGGAACACATGGTCCCCTTCTGAAAATCTAGCGTTTTCGCCGCTTGTCCGCATAGTTTTTCTGCGACTTTGAGGTGAGATCTTATCCCTAATCTTCTTGATTTGTTCCGTTCTTCCCTCACAATATCCGGTCCAAGTAGACTTTGCTCTCCGGGCTCATACCAACATAGAGGTGATTGACACTTCGTCCATAGAGGGCCCGTATGGTGCCATACCGATACTTGCATGATAACTGTTGTTATATGCAAATTCAATCAGTGGTAGGTACTTATCCCAACTCCTCTTTGATCTAAAACACATGCCCTCAACATGTCCTCCAAAGTTTGGATAGTTCTTTCAGATGACCGTCCGTTTGGGTGATAAGCCGTGTCAGACATAGCTTTAACCAAACGCCTTCTGAAAGGCTCCCCAAAATCGTGACGAAATCTTGTCTCCACCGAGATTATCATTAACTCCATGTAATCTTACTATTCTTATATATACGTGCTAACCTATCCAAGGAATAAGTCACCTTAATAGTAAAAAGTGGGCTGATTTAGTCAACCGATCCACTATTACCCAAATGGCGTCATGATTCGCTTGGGTCTTTCTGTCCAGTTACAAAATCCATGGAGATACTATCCCACTTCCACTCGGGGATTGATAGGGGTTGCAACATTCCAGAGGGTCTTTGGTGCTCAATCTTCACCTTTTGACATACCAAGCATTTATTCACCCATGTGCACACATCCTTTTTCAATCCAGGCCACCAGCATCTTCCTCAAATCTTGATACATCTTGGTGGCACCAGGATGGAGGGTGAAATGACTCTTATGGGCTTCCTCCAAAATATCCTTTTGAGGTCACCACTAGCAGGTACACATATACGACCTTCAAACCTCCATAAACTATCATTCCCTTGGGTAAAACCTTTCAACTTATCAGCCTCACGCCTCAAGGTCTCTTGAAATTCTTATCTTTCCTTTGGGCTTGAGCAATTCTTTCCTTGAATTCACTTGTCACACTAAGGTGACAAGCTCTTATGCCCTTAGTGGTCAAGGTCATTCCTAGGTTGAGGTCTCTAAATTGCTCAATTAACTCAATCTCTTTCACCATCAAACGGGACACTTGTAAGGATTTCCTACTTAGGGCATCAGCTACAACATTAGCTTTACCTGGATGATAGTTTAACCCGAAATCATAATCTTTTAAAAACTCCATCCACCTTCTTTGCCTCATGTTTAGCTCTTTTTGATCAAAGAGATATTTCAAACTCTTGTGATCAAAAACACCTCAAACCTCACTCCGTATAAATGGTGTCTCCAAATCTTTAGAGCAAACACGACACGGCTAACTCAAGGTCATGGTGGGGTAATTTGCCTCATGTGGCTTGAGTTGCCTCATGCATAGGCCACCACTTGCCTATCCCATCAGGACACAACCCAAACCTTCCTGAAGCATCAGGACACTTCGAAGGCACATTTGGTCGGGTAACACTAAAACAGGGGTTGAGGTTAGCTTGTGTTTTAGCCTTGAAAGCTCTTTTCACACTTCGGGGTCCATGAAAAAGAGGTGTTTTTCCTAGTTAGCTTAGTCAGAGGAAGGGAAATCTGGAAAATCCCTTGATAAACCGACGGTAATAACCAGCTAAACCTAAGAAGCTCCTTACTTCAGTTACCGTGGTTGGTCTTTCCAGTTTACAACCGTTTCCACCTTACTAGGATCTCAGGATTCCTTTCTTAGATACTACATGCCCTAAAAATTTCACCTCATCCAACCAGAATTCACACTTAGAAAGCTTGGCATATAGTTTCTTTTCCTTTAGGATTTCCAGGACTATAGTTAGGTGGCGTTCATGCTCCTCGTGGGTCTTAGAGTAGATGAGAATGTCATCTATAAAGACAACCACAAATGACTAAATAAGGTCTAAAGATCCTATTCATGTAATCCATAAAAATTGCCGAGCATTGGTTAATCCAAAGGACATTACTGAAACTCAACGTATCGGGACGAAAGGCCGTTTTTGGTATATCTTCATCTCTCACCCTAATCTGGTAACTTGACCTCAAATCAATCTTAGAAAACACTTGTTGCCCCTTTAAGCTGTCCATCAAGTCATCTATCCTAGGCAAAGGGTATTTGTTCTTCACTTCACTTTATTCAATTGCCTATAGTCAACACACATCCTCATACTCCCATCCTTTTCTTCACAAACAACACAGGGGCTCCCCAAGGTGACGCACTAGGCCTAACAAACTTTTTCTCAATAAATCTTCCATTGAGCTTTTAACTCTTGTCAACTTAATGGGACATCCTGTATGGGGCTATGGATATGGGACCTCACCCGGAAGCAATTCTATGGAAAACTCTATCTCTCTCTGGGGGAAACTCTGTATTCATCTGAAATACTTCGGGATAATTCCTTACTATTGGTATCTCATCACTTTGCTCAAAGTCTACATCTAGCGGCTAGAAAATATAACCTTTACTCTCACCCTTACCATATCCATTTCTAGAGTTATGTAAAGACTTATGGGTTTCTTAGGTCTAATGGGAACAAGAAAAGTAATGGTTTTCTCATAGCTTTAACATACACGGCTTCAAGCCAATCCATGCCAAGAATCACATCTAAACCTTGCATGGGTAAGCAAATGAGATCTAAAACAAATGATCTATTCTCAATAACAAAATGGCAATCTAAACAACATTTACAAGTCCTAACGGGTTTTCCAGGTAGGGTAGAAACAATAAGGTCAAAAGGAAGCTCAGTTATATGCAAGTTAAGGGTTTTAACACACGAGTGGAGATAAAAGAATGGAAGCGCCAGAATCATATAGTACAATTAAGTTTCTACCATACATATTACACTTACCTTCCACGAGATTTCGTGACTTTGTCGTTTCTTCATTAACGTGAATACCCTTCCTTGGTATTTCTGCTTGGGATTGGGGGTTGGCGGGTTCCTTTCTGTGCATTCTCCTGAGTAATGACCTGGTTCCACACCGGTAGCACACGTTTGTTTGGCTCGACATGGCATGCTCCCATGATTCTTGCCGCACTTGGACATTCCATGGATGGCACGGGTCGTAGGTGCTGCGGACCCCTTGTGGTGCTTTCCCCTTGTTGTTGTTATTGTTGTTGTTGTGATTGTTGTTGGGGTTGTTGTTGTAGGCGCGGTTGTTGTTGTTGTTCGGCCTTCCTTGTTGAAAGTTCCTTTGTGGACCTTGGTCTGATTGAGGTGGGAATGGAGGTCGATTTTGCCTCTTGAACTGTTGACCTTGAGGTGTCAGCTTTTGATGATATTCTCAGACTTTGAAGTACCCAGTCTTCTGCCCTTCTTCAATGATGCGGCATTTGTTGACTAAGGTAGAGAAATCCCTAATTTCCAAGTGCGCAACTCCACATTAAGTTCTGCCTTTAACCCTGACTCGTATTTAATGCATTTCCAATACTCATCAGGGTTACCTTGGTACATCCTTGAGAACTTAATGAGTTCCTCAAATCTGGCAGTATACTGAGCCACATTCATATTCCCCTGGACAAGTTGCATGAATTCAATGTCCTTAGCATTTCTAACCGACTCGGAAAGTACTTCTCGTAAAAATGGACCTTGAATAATTCCCAATCAATGTCCACTTTGTTGCCTCCAGGAGTCTTCGAACACCAGCCCACCAGAAGCCGGCATCACCCTCAAGCATGTGGGTGGCAAAAGTGACCTTCTGCTCCTCTGAACATGGAACTAAGCAAAGACCTTCTCATATTTTGAATCCATTCATCTGCTACATTAGGATTCAGGGTCCCCTTGAAAACAGGTGGATTCGCCTTACGAATTCCCGAAACGAGCATGTTCGGGAATTTCATGTCCTTGATTTATATTAGCTTGACGTTCTGATCCATCCGTTCCATCATCATTCTCATGGTCCTTGCTACGTCGCGAAGTGCTTCAGCGGTCTCATTATCTTGGTTATCTGTGCCGCGCTCTAGTCGTTGTCGTCGTGCCATTGGTCCCTATACACACAAAACAGCAACACTGAGGTGATCAAGCCCAATATTCCATGCAAAGTGAGCAAGTTACCATGGCACTTTCAACATAGGAGTCATGTATTTCTAATCCTCAAGCTCATCCTAATGATAAACATCTACACATGACATTACTAACGTATTATGCTTTAGAAGCATAGTCAGCCCAATCCTCAGGCTCGTGAGAACCGAACTGCCTGATACCAAAATGTAACACCCTAATAATTAACCCAATACACCTAGGAGGATCTGATTAATTACTAGACTTTACTCTTTGCTTCAGTCCTTAATCATGCTTTGAAAATACTTAGTGAAATTACGAGCCATTTTTTTTTTAAACATAATTGAAAACGTGAGCGCGCTTAACGTGAATGATTTAGCAAAATTTAAAAGACACATAGGAATTTACAAACATCACATCATAATATATTGGCTCCATCATACAGCATCCATAATTACATATCATATAGATATTTTGCCTACAATAGAATAAGACTAAGTGTAGGCAATCTAATAAAACATAAATAATATATGGATGGAAGGACATCCATTAATGGCACCTAGTAATAACACCAGGATAGGGATAGATATCTGAAATATACGAGTGAAACTAGAGGATCAAGTTCAGTACCGTGAGAGCCTCAATGTGATTCACGAACGCTTCCTTCCGTTTCTGAAGACGAGATGGAAAGAAAAATAGAGGGAGTGAGAAACTTATAAAGAATCTCAGGAGTACTCACCTCATGATGCATTGTGTCATCATCATCGTCCCCAGGAACTTGGGTTATTATGAAATAGTGAGCATGCTAAGATTGATTTATTAAGTTCGAAAATATACTTACAAGGTCGTCCTTTTAATCATGCGTCTTATAATGCATCATAAACTTAGCATGTCATGTTTATAATGAACTTTTCCTTTCATATATAATAACATAGTTATGCATAAAATCACATCATATTCCTCATCATCATTTCATAATACTATGCATAGAATATTATATTTCTCATCATCATCTCATAAATACTATGCATAGCAGAACATCATATTCACATAATGCATTTACTTAGTTTCTTAGGTGACTTAAAGTTACTTTCATCATCATTTTCCTGGGCCACCCTATCTCACCCTTTTGGGAGTAATCTAGGTTATGAGCTCATACCTTGCTAGTCGTCACCAGCACATACTTATCCCTTTTGATAAGTAAAATTCGTCTCTACCCTTTTGAGAAAGAGGGGGGCAAGCACCTTTTCACCGCCTATAGTTTGACGGGTCCAAAGGATCATTTCTCATATATTTTGAGTCACCTTTAAGTCTTTGCATGTTATATCATAATACAATTCTTCATTCATAATCATCATAACATTTTCTCATTTATAGTCTTATGCCGAAATAATATATACCAACTGTAATCATGCATCTGGAGATTCCAGGAAAAGAGGTGGGTCACAATGGACACGCTTAAATACCAAATCTTTCCTTAGCCAGAATCTTTCCAATTGCACTCTTAAGTAATACACTTTCTTCAGTAATAGAATATGTCTTTATTTCATGCATAAGTTTTCATTGTTTGCAACACAACTATAACATATAAACCAGGGAATCAATCAATGACACCAAATTCTTAATAAGCATCAAATCATATTTTAAGTACACATAAATTACTAGCTTCCCATAAAATTCTTACAAAGTTTTAAAACTCTTTTAGAACTAATTCTTTTTGTTAAACTTGAAAGAAGTCATAGGACTTTAGGCCTAACTTAACCATGGGACCGATTTATAACTTGAAAGAATGTTCATAATTAAATATTTCACTTAAGATAAAAGGAGCAAGTCTTGAGCTTTAGAGATTTAGGTGACATCTTTGAATTATTACCATGCTATGCAACCTTATTTTAATCTTATCTTTATAAGGTGATAGCTTGGAATTATAAACATGATATGCAATTCTATTTCTTTATCTTTAAGATTTAAGGTGATAACTTAAAATTAAACATGATGCAAGAACTTGTAATATAAACATGATGCAAGAAACTGGAGCGCGTAATCATAGGACCGGTAGAGGGAGAAGAGATCTTTAAGCCTAGGCGGTAGTCCGCATAGGACCGGTGAGAGGGGATGAGAATTACATTTTTTAAGCTCCATTCTCAAGACTTCTTAAAGAATAAATTCTTTAACTCCAATTATCTCATTTCTTTGCTTATGATTCATAAGCAAGTCTTTGAGCTCTAGGATTTTTAGGTGATGACATAAAATAAACATGCCATGCATTGACTCTTTAGCCATTATAAAATAAAGTGAGAGCATAAAATAAACATGAGATGCAACTTCTTTATTATCTTTAGAGATTAAGTGACAACTTGAAATTTAAACATGAAATGCAAGCTTGGAAATTTAAACATGAATATGCAAGTTCATTTATTCATTCTTGAGAATTTAGTGATGACATAGAAAGTAAACATGGTTATGCAAGGCATAAACTTAAACATGGATGCAAGTTCATTTTATTTCTTTACTAGAGCTCCTCCAAGACTTTAGAGAAATATAAATTCAACCCAATATATCTTAGCAAGACAAAGTGAAAAATACATCTTTCAAGTTCTAAACTCAAGATCATAAAAACATCATAAAAATATTATTCTTTAAAGTTTTGCATCAAGTGGAACTTTCAAGCTTTAGAGGCCTAACTTGTGATGGATTCACAACCCACCTTCAAGGTCCTCATCATCAAGCCATCATCTTAGTCCCACCTAGGCCATATGGCTGAATTGTTCAAAGAAAAGGAAGAAGAAAACCAAATGGAAAAACTAGAGAAAATCCATGAAATCATCATTTTGAACCAAGAACAACACTTAGCAAAGCATAGAAATAAACTTAAAAACAACTCCCTACCTAATCTGATTTGAAGGAAAGGAAGAGAACTTGGTTTCCTTGAGTGAAATGAAAGAAAATATTCTTGAAAACTTGAAGAAAGAATTCAGCCAAGAGGAGGAGGAAATGAGAGCTTTTGGTGCTCCTAAAACTAGAATTTGTGTAAGTTATGAACTAAGCATCTAAACTATCTTCAAGCATGCCTATTTATAGAGATTTTGCAGCTCATAAATGGACAAAGGAAGGAAAGAAATCTGACCAAAAATTAGAGAAAAAAATAAGGAAGAAAAATCATTTTGTTTGGTGGCTTAAAACATGGAATCATGTTTCCATGTTTTCATGATTCTTTGTTTTCATTCTTTGGATTTTTGTGTAATAATTTTCTGACTTATTACTCAATAATTTCGTGCATTACAGCCTTGTGGAAGAGGATTTTGTGTGTTCCATGTATTTTTTAGGTGTAGGCAAGGTATTCATGCAATTTAGAGAATTTACGGTTAAGGGTTTAAGTGAATTACTAAGCAATTTGGGTGTTTTAAGCAATTTTAGGTTCTAATCAATCTAAATAAATAATTTTGACTCTAGATTAGTAATTAGAATTTAATAAGCTTTAATTTGAGCCTAATATTGCTTAGGTTTCGTTAGACGAATCAAAAATCTCAAAATTTGTAAAACTCACAAAGACGGGGCAAAACGGTCATTTTACTTAAAAATTGCCCGAGACCACCGAGCTTAACCAATGGTTAATCATGGCTTAAAAACACCTTTTAACACATTTTAGTGAGGTTCGGGCTTCGGACGCAAATCGAGTTAAAACAGCGCAAGGGCGTTTTGGTCATTTGCGCGTCGAAACTCAAAATTAGATTCTTCTCCTCTATTAACACACATAACACAAACAATCCCTTATTAACATCAAAACATCCCTTGAGGATGGGTGGGGCCCACGATCCTCATTTCTGAGTAATAACCTCAGGGGCATTTTGGTCATTTTACACGTAAGAAAATTGGGGTTTGCAATATGCACGAATTGCTCCTAACTTCTCTTCTAACGTTATATTCCTTTATTAAGGATTGTTTGGTCTCAAATTTTATATAATATTTACCTACCGTAATTCGGTAATTCCTAATGACAGTAAAAATTACAATAAAAATTGGGCGTTACATCTCTCATATAACATCCATAATTACATAACACATAGATAGTTTGCCTACCAACGGAATAAGACTAGGTGTGGCAATCTAACAAAACATAAATATATATATGGAAGGACATTTATTAATGGCACCTACTAATAACACTCCAAGGATAGGATAGATATCTAAAATATACGAAGTGAAACTAGGATCAAGTTTAGCTACCCTGAAGCCTCAATGTGATTCACAAATGTTCCTTCCCGTTTTTGAAGACGAGATGAAAGAAAAATAGAGGAGTGAGAAACTTATAAAAAGAATCTCAGTAGGGTACTCACCTCATGATGCGTTGTGTAACACCCTAATAATTAACCCAATACACCTAGGCGTATCTAATTAATTACTAGACTTTACTCTTTGCTTCAGTTCCCTAATCATGCTTTGAAAATACTTAGTGAAATTACGAACCATTTTTTTTAAACATAATTGAAACGTTAGCGGACTTAACGTGAATGATTTAGCAAAATTTAAAAGACACATAGGAATTTAAAACATCACATCATAATATATTGGCTCCATCATATAGCATCCATAATTACATATCATATAGATATTTTGCCTACCAGAATAAGACTAAGTGTAGGCAATCTAACAAAACATAAATAATATATGGATGGAAGGACATCCATTAATGGCACCTAGTTATAACACTCAGGGATAGGGTAGATATCTAAAATATATGAGTGAAACTAGTAAGGATCAAGTTCATGATCCTGACGCCTCAATGTGATTCACGAACGCTTCCTTCTATTTCTGAAGACGAGATGGAAAGAAAAATAGAGGGAGTGAGAAACTATAAAATAATCTCAGGAAGTGTACTCACCTCATGATGCATTGTGTCATCATCATCGTCCCAGGAACTCTTGGGTTATTATGAAATAGTGAGCATGCTAAGATTGATTTATTAAGTTCGAAAATATACTTTACGAGGTTCGTCGTTTAATCATGCATCTTATAATGCATCATAAACTTAGCATGTCATGTTCATAATGAACTTTTCCTTTTATCAACACATTCATTCTTCATCATCATATCATAAATACTATGCATAAAAGAACATCATATTTCTCATCATCAAATCATATATACTATGCATAGAAGAACATCATATTTCTCATCATCATATCATAAATACTATGCATAGAAGAACATCATATTTCCCATCATCATCTCATAAAATGCTATGCACAAGACATAGTGCACATATTTCATTCCTTTAGTGTCCTAGGTGACTTAAAATCTTGTCATCATCATCATTATTTTCCTTAGGGCCACCTTATACTCCACCCTTTTGGGAGTAATTTAGGTTATGAGTCTTATACCTTACTAGTCGTCACTAGCATATACTTATCCCCTTTTGATAAGTTAATGTAGGAGCTACCCTTTTGAGAGAACGGGCTAGGGGAAGAATCACCTTTTCACCACCTATAGTCTAATGGGTCCAAAGGATCATTTTCTTAGGATCACCTTTTCACCACCTATAGTCATGGGTCCAAAGGATCATTTCCTCATAATTTTAAGTCACCATTAAGTTCTTTGCATGTTATATCATAATATAACTCTGAATTCATAATCATCAAGATGCATAAACATTTTCATTGTTTGCAACAACAACTATATCATGCAAACGATGAAGTCGTTCAATGATATCAAATACTTAATAAGCATCAAATCACTACATAGACTTATCATTTCAAACTTCAAACATATTAAACCATCATCATACAGTAGTACTACACTTAGATTAGTGGAATCATGAACTTCATATAATTGCTAGAAGTCACATTTCAAGTACACATGAATTGGTTTAATAATATTTTGTAAAACCTTGAAACTCCTTTAGAAACTAATTCTTTTTGTTAAATTGAAAGAAGTCATAGGACTTTAGGCCTTCCTCAATCATGAGGCCGTTTTATACATTGAAAGAATGTTCATGATTAAAATTTTCACTTAAGATAAAAGGAGCAAGTCTTGATCTTAAGAGATTTATGTGATATCTTAGAATCATAAACATGCTATGCAACCTCATTTTAATCTTGTCATTATAAGGTGATAACTTGGAATTATAAACATGATATGCAAAACCATTTCTTTATCTTTAAGATTTAAGGTGATAACTTGGAAATTAAACATGATGCAAGAGCTTGAAATATAAACATGATGCAAGAAATTGGAAGGCGGAGTCCGCATAGGACAAGTGGAGGGAGAAGAGAATCTTAAGAAACCGGAGCGGCGGTAATCCGCACTGGACCGGTGAAAGGAGAAAAGAATTATGATTACATCTTTTTAAGCTCCAATCTCAAGACTTTTTAAAGAATCAATTCTTTAACTCCAATAATCTTATTTCTTTGCTTGTGATACTTGGGCAAGTCTTTGAGCTCTAGGATCTTTAGGTGATGACATAAAAATAAACATGTCATGCGTTGATCTTTTAGCCATTATAAAATAAAGTGAGAGCATAAAATAAATATGAGATGCATCCTCTTTATTATCTTTGAAGATTAAGTGACAACTTGAAATATAAACATGAAATGCAAGCTTGGAAATTTAAACATGAGATATGCAAGTTCATTTATTTATTCTGAGAATTTAGTGATGACATTAAAAGTAAACATGGTTATGCAAGGCATAAACTTAGACATGGATGCAAGTTCCTTTTATTTCTTTACTAGAGCTCTTCCAAGACTTTAGAGAAATATAACTTCAACCCAATATATATATCTTAGCAAGACAAAGTGAAAAATACATCTTTCAAGTTCTAAACTCAAGATCTTTATTTTTACATCATAAAAACATCATTCTTTAAAGTTTTGCATCAAGTGGAATTTTCAAGCTTTAAAGGCCTAACTTGTGATGGATTTACCACCAACACTCAAGGTCCTCATCATCAAGCTATCATCATATTCCTTCTTAGGTCATTTGGCCAAAATCATTAAAGAAAAATAAGGAAAGAAAAATTGAAATTGTAAAGCTTTAAAAACTAGTGAAACCTTCAAGTTTTAGAGGTCTAACTTGTGATGGCTTTGCAGCCAACACTCAAGAACCTCATCATCAAACCATGGTCTCATCATAATCTAGGCCATAAGGCTGAAATGTTTTTAAAAGAAAAGGGGAAAACAAAATCAAAATTGAGAGCTAAGAAAGTCCATGAAATCATCATTTTTGAGCTAGAAACATAACTTGTCATAGCATAAAATGAACTTAGAAACAACTCCCTACCTAATCTGATTTGAAGGAAAGGAAGAGAACTTGGTTTCTTGGAGTGAAATGAAAGAAAATATTCTTGAAAACTTGAAGAAAGAATTCAGCCAAGAGGAGGAGGAAATGAGAGCTTTTGGTGTTTCTAAGAACTAGAATTGTGTAAGTTATGATCAAAGGCTTCTAACATCTTCAAGCATGCCTATTTATAGAGATTTTGAAGCTCATAAATGGACAAATGAAGGAGGAAGGCTGATGGATTTTATGGGGAACAAAGGGAGGAAAATCATTCCTTGTTTAAGGCATGTTTATTGCCATGTTTTAGGGAATTTTTGGCATTTTGTTTTAGTGTATCTTTGGGCAATTATTCTGATGCATAATGGCATCAATAATTTCGTCCATTACAGCCCAAGGAGGAAAAATTTGTGTGTTCCATGCATTATTTAGGTGTAGGTAAGGTATTCATGCAATTTAGAGAATTTACCTAAGGGCTTAGGTGAATTAGTAAGCAATTTGAGTGTTTTAAAGCAATTTTAGGTTCTAATCAATTTAAAAAATAATTTTGACTCTAGATTAATAATTAGAATTTAATAAGCTTTAATTTGAGCCTAATATTATTTAGGTTTGTTAGAAATCAAAAATCTCAAAATTTGAAACCTACAAGAGATGGGCAAACAGTCATTTTACTTAAAAATTGCCCGAGACCACTCAGCTTAACCAATGGTTAATCATGGCTTAAAAACACCTTTTAACACATTTTAGTGAGGTTTGGGTCAGTTTCAAATCGGAGAAATAAGGCAACGGCGTTTTGGTCATTTGCGCGTCGAGCTCAAAATTAGGATTCTTCTCCTCTATTAACACAAACAATCCCTTATTAACATCAAAACATCCCCTTGAGGATGGGTGGGGCCCACGATCTTCATTTCTGAGTAAAATAACCTCAGGGCATTTTGGTCATTTTACACGTACAGAAAATTGGGGTTTGCAATACTTGCGAATTGCTCCTAACTTCTCTTCTAACGTTATATTCCTTTATTAAGGATTGTTTGGTCTCAAATTTTATATAATATTTACCTATGGTGATTGGTAATTCCTAATGACAGTGAAAATTATAGTAAAAATTGGGCGTTACACATTGTGTCATCATCATCGTCCCAGGAACCTCTGATTATTATGAAATAATGAGCATGCTAAGATTGATTTATTAAGTTCGAAAATATACTTTGTAACATCCTCCAAGCACAACCCCATTCTTAAGCCATGATATCGTACTCGAGAGTTGTTACTTGTTAATTAGTGGACCCTCTAATTATCTATAGCAAGCTCGATTACGTACGAGATAACTAAGCGTAATTCTATTAAAACATATTACAAGTAAACATCGAGTTTATTAAACATACAGCTAAAATACATAAGGAAGCTCCTCTATAAGCTTTAGTACATATCCTCTTCTAATACATTTACATACATACTCATTTCACTAAGTACAGAATAAAACAACAACTACTACACTACAGCAATCCTACACTCCTTTGCATAGCATCATCATCCTGGCTTAACCTGACACGGAAACACAAACACATGGGGTGAGAATTACATAATTCTCATGGTACTCCCAGTTACACAATCATAAATGTCATCGTCATTGCCCCAGATTTCAACTTTATTAAAATGTGATCATGTCATCTAAATTAAAGATTCATTTTAAAGTTTTAAAATCATCCTTCCGAAGTGGGTAGCTTTTATTATTCAATCACTTAAACACACACATAATACTACTCAATAGCATAGCATTACATTTTGAAATATACGTGCCTCACATTCCAGGGACCTTTTTTTCATGCTATTAAAGGGGACTTTTTCCATAAAAGGGGACTTTCTCGTGCCCATTAAAAGGGACTTCTCGTCCATTAAAGGGGACCTTTCCGTACCTAACCTCATAAATAAATTCACATGCTCAATTATTCATATTCATATTCTTGTACTCATGCTATACTAGTACAAGATGCCATTATTTCATCAATTTCAATCATCAATTCATTTTCAGCACAATGGCAGATTTCTCATGTTCATAGCACAATTTATTTGCATACCAAACCATTAATTCAGAGTCTATAAAAATTTTAATAACACCTCAATATGTCTAGGAGACCCTGTAAAAATTTCAAGACAAATAGAGCTCTCTAACTCCTTCAGTAAATTGTACAAATTTAGTGGTCAGGGACCACCAATTCACAGCTCAAACCAGAGTTCTCATAATTCTTAACCCTAGAAAATGATTGAATCAAATCAAAATAAAAATCACGGTTGAACTTCAAGATGTCTTCAACATTCTGTAAAAATTTCAAGGGAAAAATCAATCATTTGCTATGTTAAAAAAATTACATAAATTTACAGCTTCAGTTGCACTAATCCAGACAGCACAGAAACCATTTCAGTTTTCGAATTTTTTAAAGCATTTAGAGTCAAATTTAGAGCTCAAGAAAATTTGTGGGACTAGCCCAAGATGTTAACTTGAACATATAACTTTTTCAGCTCACGACCATGACTACAACATGCCCAGAAAAATCGTGATTATACACTGCCTATAAGAAACCCGAAAATCCAGCAAGTATCACTCAAAATCCTTTTGACAAAAGTGATTCCTATCACCATCCAAACATCCCACCAAAATTCATACATCAATATTTATGTAATATCAGCCAATAAAACCAGAAATTTCGGATTTAAGTAATGCCAAAACAGATCAGAAAAATTTGACAAGATAAGGCAGCAAAAACCCTACTTGTGATGCTTGAAGAGTTCTAACTCCAAAAGATGCTCTAATTGATTTCTCTTCACTACAAGGACTCCAAATCAAGTCACAAACCTCCCTTAGACAGTGATGTATGATGGCTCAAAGTGGGAAAAAGTGATGGATTAAAATTCTAATCGGTTGTATTTGTGGGGTTTGGGGTGTAGAACAAGTTTTGTGAAGGGAGTTTTGGGTTTTACCAAGTCTAGGCTAGTGTTTTTGGGGTTGAAATGCAAGTTTGGCTCATGGAAATGAAGGTTTCTGGTTCCTCCTTGCTGCTGGCTGAATTTTGATGTATTCTTTTGGGAAGAAATGTGACTAGGCTTCTTTAATAAATGCAATGGAAGATATTTAGTGAAGTAATCATCATTTATGTGACAAGGCAACAATGGATGGCTAAGATTTAATCTTGGATTCCAAGATTAAATCTTGGCCTTCCACATACTCTAAGAGGTGGATATTATCCATTGGTTATGATGGAAATATCTTTCGGTGTTAGAAATCATACACCGAAATATCACCGAACGGGTAAATGCCTACCCATTAACCCATATCCTGAAAATTAATTCTAAGCATAAAATTGCCATTCCCACACATTTCTAATCTTATTCTCATATTTTCCTAATTTTGGGCACTCTGGGTTTAAAATATAGGTTCTAGCGTCCGGATGGGCCGATGGGGCTCGCAAGGTTACTATTGCCCGAAATTTTTTTTTTTTTTGGAGATGTCTTGGGCCGCCCTCATCATTGCTAAACTATTAGATTTTTGAAATTAAGATTAATAAAGCTCAAATTAATTTTTAATTAAATTTTAGGGTGTTACATACTTTACCGAGGTTTTTAGCTTTAATCATGCGTCTTATAATGCATCATAAACTTAGCATGTTATGTATATAATGAACTTTTCCTTTCATATATAATAACATAGTTATGCATAAAATCACATCATATTCCTCATCATCATTTCATAATACTATGCATAGCAGAACATCATATTTCTCATCATCATCTCATAAATACTATGCATAGTAGAACATCATATTCACATAATGCATTTACTTAGTTTCTTAGGTGACTTAAAGTTACTTTCATCATCATTTTCCTGGGCCACCCTATACTCCACCCTTTTAGGAGTAATCTAGGTTATAAGCTCATACCTTACTAGTCGTCACTAGCATATACTTATCCCTTTTGATAAGTTAAAATCCCAACTCTACCCTTTTGAGAGAATGGGCTAGGGGCAAGAATCACCTTTTCCCCATCTATAGTCTGATGGGTCTAAAGGATCATTCTCAGGATCACCTATTCACCACCTATAGTCTGATGGGTCCAAAGGATCATTTCCTCATAAGTTTAAGTCACCATTAAGTCTTAGCATGTTATATCATAATCATCAAGATGCATGAACATTCTCATTGTTTGCAATAGCAACTATAACATGCAAGCCATGAAATCATTCAATAATATCAAATTCTCAGGAGGCATTACATCATCATATAATCATTCCAAAGTATCAAAAGATGTCATCTAAAATTCTAGGAAGCTCCCTTAAATAACCGAACTCTAAAATTGGATAACCTTAATTATCAAACTAATTACTTATGCATCTAAGGGATTTATTACCATCAATTATAAGCCATAAGAACATTATTGGACTATATGGGGTAGCATAGACAGTAAGTTGTTCTTAAGGTTTTACGGTATGCTAGAAGTTACGTTTTTAACCCTTTCTTGTTACCCTTTCCCTATGATGCTAAAATTAATTACTAAACCAATTATGAATCATTGTCCCTTATCTAAACATAGTAAAATCTGGTTCTTAAGGCCACTAAAGGTTCTGACAGAATGCATAAATTTCATTCTCTAGAGTCCTAGAAATCTTGCTTTTACGATTTTCTAGGAAGCTAGTTTTATTTCTAACATGCATAGAATCATTCCTTTAGCAATAAACCATAATTATCACAACTTCAAACATATTAAAACATCATCATATAGTAGTACAAAACTCAGATTAGTGGCCGAATCATGAACCTCATATAATTGCTTGAAGTCACATTTCAAGTACATGTATATTGGTTTCCGTAAATATTTGTAAAACCTCAAAACTCCTTTAGAAACTAATTCTTTTTGTTAAAATTGAAAGAAGTCATAGGACTTTAGGCCTTCCTCAATCATGAGGCCGTTTTATACATTGAAATGATTACAATTTTCACTTAAGATAAAAGGAGCAAGTCTTGATCTTAAGAGATTTATGTGATATCTTAGAATCATAAACATGCTATGCAACCTTATTTTAATCTTGTCATTATAAGGTGATAACTTGGAATTATAAACATGATATGCAAATCCATTTCTTTATCTTTAAGATTTAAGGTGATGACTTGAAAATTAAACATGATGCAAGAGCTTGAAATATAAACATGATGCAAGAAACTGGAGGCGTAGTCCGCATAGGACCAGTGGAGGGAAAGAATCTTAAGAAACCGAGGCGGTAGTCCGCACGGACCGGTGAAGGGAGAAAAGAATTCTTATTACATCTTATTAAGCTCCAAACTCAAGACTTCTTAAAGAATGAATTCTTTAACTCCAATAATCTTAAGGAAATTGAAAGTGATACTACCATTTTCCAACTTTGCTTGTGATACTTGGGCAAGTCTTTGAGCTCTAGGATCTTTAGGTGATGACATAAAATAAACATGCCATGCGTTGATTCTTTTAGCCATTATAAAATAAATATGAGATGCATCCTCTTTATTATCTTTGAAGATTAAGTGACAACTTGAAATATAAACATGAAATGCAAGCTTGGAAATTTAAACATGAGATATGCAAGTTCATTTATTTATTCTTGAGAATTTAGTGATGACATTAAAAGTAAACATGGTTATGCAAGGCATAAACTTAGACATGGATGCAAGTTCCTTTTATTTCTTTACTAGAGCTCTTCCAAGACTTTAGAGAAATATAAATTCAACCCAATATATATATCTTAGCAAGACAAAGTGAAAAATACATCTTTCAAGTTCTAAACTCAAGATCTTTATTTTTACATCATAAAAACATCATTCTTTAAAGTTTTGCATCAAGTGGAATTTTCAAGCTTTAAAGGCCTAACTTGTGATGGATTTACAACCAACACTCAAGGTCCTCATCATCAAGCTATCATCATATTCCTTCTTAGGCCATTTGGCCGAAATCATTAAAGAAAAATAAGGAAAGAAAAACCGAAATTGTAAAGCTTTAAAAACTAGTGAAACCTTCAAGTTTTAGAGGTCTAACTTGTGAAGGCTTTGCAACCAACACTCAAGAACCTCATCATCAAACCATGGTCTCATCATAATCTAGGCCATAAGGCCGAAATGTTTTTAAAAAGAAAGGGAAAACAACCGAAATTGAAAGCTAGAAGAAAGTCCATGAAATCATCATTTTTGAGCTAGAAACATAACTTGTCATAGCATAAAATGAACTTAGAAACAACTCCCTACCTAATCTGATTTGAAGGAAAGGAGAGAAACTTGGTTTCTTTGAGTGAAATGGAAGAAAATCTCTTTGAAAACTGAAGAATTCGGCCAAGGAGGAGGAAGAAAGAAAGCTTTTGGTGCTCCTAAGAACTAGAATTGTGTAAGTTATGATCAAAGGCTTCTAACACCTCTTCAAGCATGCCTATTTATAGAGATTTTGAAGCTCATAAATGGACAAATGAAGGAGGAAGGCTGATGGATTTTCATGGGGAACAAAGGAAGGAAAACATCATTCAAGACAAGTTGTATGAATTTAGGGAATTATGTCTCATGGTGACATTTTGGCATTTTGTTTTAGTGTATCTTTGGGCAATTATTCTGATGCATAATGGCATCAATAATTTCATCCATTACAGCCCAAGGAGGAGAAATTTGTGTGTTCCATGCATTATTTAGGTGTAGGTAAGGTATCTTTGCAAATTAGAGAATTTGCAATTAAGGGCTTAGGTGAATTAGTAAGCAATTTGGGTGTTTTAAAGCAATTTTAGGTTCTAATCAATTTAAATAAATAATTTTGACTCTAGATTAATAATTAGAATTTAATAAGCTTTAATTTGAGCCTAATATTGCTTAGGTTTCGTTAGACAAATCAAAAATCTCAAAATTTGTAAAACTTACAAAGAGAGGGCAAAACGGTCATTTTACTTAAAAATTGCCCGAGACCACCCGAGCTTAACCAATGGTTAATCATGGCTTAAAAACACCTTTTAAAACATTTTAGTGAGGTTCTGGTTAGTTGGCATGCAAATCGGGTTAAAAATTCAGAGGCGTTTTGGTCATTTCGCGCGAGAAGCTCAAAATTATGGTTCTTCTCCTCTATTAACACACATAACACAAACAATCCCTTATTATTATCAAAACATCCCCTTGAGGACGGGTGGGGCCCACGATCCTCATTTTGAGTAAAATAACCTCAGGGCATTTTGGTCATTTTACACGTACAGAAATTCGGGTTTGCAATACTTGCACGAATTGCTCCTAACTTCTCTTCTAACGTTATATTCCTTTATTAAGGATTGTTTGGTCTCAAATTTTATATAATATTTACCTACGGAATTCGGTAATTCCTAATGACAGTAAAAATTGCAGCAAAAATTGGGGCGTTACATTACTCCCCTCCTTAAAAAGAATTTCGCCTTCGAAATTCGTTACCTGAGAAAGCTTGGATACTGTGCTTGCATATCTGATTCCAGCTCCCATGTAACTTCTTCAGTTTCACCTCGTCCCATGCTACTTTGACTAGGGTACAGCCTTGTTCTTTAACTGCTTAACTCCGTCAACGATTCTCGTGGGTGGTAAGTTAAACGTTAGGTCATCTCTTAATTGTACATGTTCTGGCTCTAGTACATGACTTGGGTCAGAATGATATTTCCTTAACTGGAGACATGGAAAACATCATGAAGGTTGGACAGACTCCTGGGTAGGGCTATACGGAGGCTATAGATCTTATTTTGCTAAGGATTTCAACGGACCAAGAAATCTGGGCTCAATTTCTTTACTTTCATTTCTCGGCCTATGCCTGGTGGGGGTGATTCTTAGGAACACATGGTCCCCTTCTTGAAAATCTAGCGGTTTTGCCGCTTGTCCGCATAGGTTTTCTTCGACTTTGCAGTGAGAATCTTATCCCTAATCTTCTTGATTTGTTCGTCGTTTCCCTCACAATATCCGGTCAAGTAGAATTTTCTCTCCGGGTTCATACCAACATAGAGGTGATTGACACTTCCATCCATAGAGGGCCTCGTATGGTGCCATACCGATACTTGCATGATAACTGTTGTTATATGCAAATTGAATAATAAGGTACTTATCCCAACTCCTCTTTGATCTAAAACACATGCCCTCAACATGTCCTCCAAAGTTTGGATAGTTCTTTCAAATTGACCGTCGTTGGGGTGATAAGCCGTGCTCAAACAGAGCTTGAACCAAACGCCTTCTGAAAAGCTCCCCAAAATCGTGACGTAAATCGCGGATCCGATCGAGATTATCGTCGACGTACTTCATGTAATCTTACTATCTCCTAATATATAATTGTGCTAACCTATCCAAGGAATAAGTCACCTTAATAGGTAAAAAGTGGGCTGATTTAGTCAACCGATTCACTATTACCCATATGGCGTCATGATTTGCTTGGTCCTGAGTCGAGTTACAAAGTCCATGGAGACACTATCCCACTTCCATTCGGGGATTGACAAAGGTTGCAACATTCCGAAGGTTTTTGGTGTTCAATCTTCACCTTTTGACACACCAAGCACTTATTCACCCATGTGCACACATCCTTCTTCAATCCTGGCCACCAAAACATCTTCAAATCTTGATACATCTTGGTTGCACCGGATGAAGGGTAAAATGGCTCTTATGGGCTTCCTCCAAAATATCCTTCGAAGGTCACCACTAGCAGGTACACATATACGACCTTCAAACCTCCACAAACTATCATTCCCTTGGGTAAAACCTTTCAACTTATCAGCTCACCCTTCTAAGGTCTCTTGAAATTCCGTATCTTCCCTTTGGGCTTGAGCAATTCTTTCCTTGAATTCACTTGTCACACTAAGATGGCAAGCTCTTATGCCCTTAGTGGTCAAGGTCATCCCTAGGTTTAAGTCTCTAAACTGCTCAATTAACTCAACCTCCTTCACCATCAAACGGGATACTTGTAAGGATTTCCTACTTAGGGCATCGGCTACAACGTTAGCTTTGCCTATGATAGTTTAACCCGAAATCATAATCTTTTAAGAACTCCATCCACCTTCTTTGCCTCATGTTTAGCTCTTTTTGATCAAAGAGATATTTCAAACTCTTGTGATCGGAGAACACCTCAAACTTAACGCCATATAAATGGTGTCTCCAAATCTTCAGAGCAAACACGACGCGGCTAATTCAAGGTCATGGGTAGGTAATTTGCCTCATGTGGCTTGAGTTGCCGACGCATAGGCCACCACTTGCCTATCTTGCATCAGGACACAACCCAAACCCTTCTTGAAGCATCACAGTATACTTCGAAAGGCACATTGGGGTTGGGTAATACCAAAACAGGGGTTGAGGTTAGCTTGTGTTTTAGCTCTTGAAAGCTCTTTTCACACTCCTGGTCCATGAAAAAGGGTGTTCTTCCTAGTCAGCTTGGTTAGAGGTAGGGAAATCTGGAAAATTCCTTGATAAACCGACGGTAATAACCAGCTAAACCTAAGAAGCTCCTTACTTCATTACCGTGGTTGGTCTTCCCATTTACAACCGTTTCGACCTTACTAGGATCTAGGCAATTCCTCTTAGACACTACATGCCCTAAAAATTTCACCTCATCCAACCAGAATTCACACTTAGAAAGCTTGGCATATAGTTTCTTTTCCTTTAGGATTTCCAGGACTATGGTTAGGTGGCATTCATGCTCCTCGTGGGTCTTAGAGTAGATGAGAATGTCATCTATGAAGACAACCACAAACTGATCTAAATAGGTCTAAAGATCCTATTCATGTAATCCATAAAAATTGCTGGAGCATTGGTTAATCCAAAGGACATTACTGCAAACTCAAAATGGCCGTATCGAGTGCGAAAGGCCGTTTTCGGTATATCTTCATCTCTTACTCTAATCTGGTGGTAACCTGACCTCAAATCAATCTTAGAAAACACGACTGCACCTTTAAGCTGATCCATCAAGTCATCTATCCTAGGCAAAGGGTATTTGTTCTTCACTATCACTTTATTCAATTGCCTATAGTCAACACACATCCTCATACTCCCATCCTTTTTCTTCACAAACAACACAGGGGCTCCCCAAGGTGATGCACTAGGCCTAACAAACTTTTTCTCCAATAAATCTTCCAATTGAGCTTTTAACTCGGTCAACTCTAATGGGGACATCCTGATGGGGCTATGGATATGGGACCTACCTGAAGCAATTCTATGGAAAACTCTATCTCTCTCTTAGGAGGAAACTCTGTATCTCATCTGGAAATACTTCGGATAATTCCTTACTATTGGTATCTCATCGATACTTTGCTCAAAGTCTACATCACTAGCAGCTAGGAAAATATAACCTTTATTCTCACCCTTACCAATCCTACTTCCAAGTTATGTATAGACTTATGGGTTTCTTAGGTTCAATGGGAACAGGAAGAAAGTGATGGTTTTCTCATAGGCTTAACAGGACACGGTTGGCTTCAAGCCAATCCATGCCAAGAATCACATCTAAACCTTGCATGGGTAAGCAAATAAGATCTAAAACAAAGGATCTATTCCTATAACAAAATTGCAATCTAAACAACATTTACAAGTCCTAACGGGTTTTCCAGGTAGTAGAAACAATAAGGTCAAAAGGAAGTTCAGTCACATGTAAGTTAAGGTTTTTAACACATGAGTGGGAGATAAAAGAATGGGAAGCACCAGAATCATATAGTACAATTAAGTCTTTTCCATACATGTTACACTTACCTTCCACGAGATTCCTTGACTTCGTCGTTTCTTCAGGATTAACGGTAAAAACCCTTCCTTGATATTGCGGCTTGGGATTGGGGTTGCGGGTTCCTCTCGTGCATTCTCGAGAGTAATGGCGGCTTTCACACCGATAGCATACATTTGTTCCGGCTCGAGGGCATGCTCCCATGATTCTTGCCGCACTTGGGACATCCATGGATGGTGGGGGTCGTGGTGCCCTGGACCCCTTTGTGGTGCTTTCCCCTTGTTGTTGTTATTGTTGTTGTTGTGATTGTTGTTGCGGTTGTTGTTGTAGCGATTGCGTTATAGCGGTTGTTGTTGTTGTTCGGCCTTCCTTGTTGAAAGTTCCTTTGTGGACCTTGGGGTCTCAATTGAGGTGGGAATGGGGGTCGATTATGCCTCTTGAATTGCTGACCTTGAGGTGTCAGCTTCTTGGTGATATTATCCGACCTTGAGGTGCTCAACTTTCTCTGCCCTTCTTCAATGATGCGGCATTTGTTAACTAGGGTAGAGAAATCCCTAATCTCCAAATGCGCAACCTCCACATTAAGCTCCGCCTTTAACCCTGACTCGTATTTAATGCATTTCCAATACTCGTTGGGTTACCCTGATACATCCTTGAGAACTTAATGAGTTCCTCAAATCTGGCAGTGACCGGGCTACATTCATGTTTCCTTGCACAAGCTGCATGAACTCAATGTCCTTGGCATTTTTGACTGACTCTGGAAATACTTCTCATAAAAATGGACCTTAAATAACTCCCAATCAATGTCCACGTCCCGCCTCCAAGAGTCTTCGAGCACCTGTCCACCAGAAGCCGGCATCACCCTCGAGCATATGGGTGGCAAAAGTAACCTTCGCTCCTCTGAGCATGGGACTACAGCAAAGACCTTCTCAATATTCCGAATCCATCTTCTGCAACATTTGGATTGAGGGTCCCTTGAATACTGGTGGGTTCGCCCTAACTCCCAAAATGAGCGTGTTCGGGGATCTCATGGCCTTGATTCGCATTAGCTTGGCGATCCTGATCCATTCGATCCATCATCATCCTCATTGTCCTTGCCACATCACGGAGTGCTTCAGGTTTCGTTGTTCTGGTTATTCTGTGCGCATTCCTAGTCGTTGTCGACGTGCCATTGGTCCCTATACACACAAAATAGCAACACTGAGGTGATCAGGCTCAACATTCCATGCAAAGTGAGCAAGTTACCATGGCATGTGCAACATACAGTCATGCATCTCTAATCCTCAAGCTCATCCTAATGATAAACATATACACATGACATTTCTAACGTAGTATGCTTTAGAAGCATAGCCAATCCAATCCTCAGGCTCGTGAGAAAAACCTCTTGATACCAAAATGTAACACCCTAATAATTAACCCAATACACCTAGAGGATCTGATTAATTACTAGACTTTACTCTTAGCTTCAGTTCCTTAATCATGCTTTGAAAATACTTAGTGAAATTACGAGCCATTTTTTTTTTTAAAAACATAATTGAAAACGTGAGCCACGCTTAACGTGAATGATTTAGCAAAATTTAAAAGACACATAGGAATTTACAAACATCACATCATAATATATTGGCTCCATCATACAGCATCCATAATTACATATCATATAGATATTTTGCCTACCAACAGAATAAGACTAAGTGTAGGCAATCTAATAAAACATAAATAATATATGGATGGAAGGACATCCATTAATGGCACCTAGTAATAACACTCCAGGGATAGGGATAGATATTTGAAATATACGAGTGAAACTAGCAGGATTCAAGTTCAGCTACCCTGACAGCCTCAATGTGATTCACGAACGCTTCCTTCGTTTCTGAAGACGAGATGGAAAGAAAAATAGAGGGAGTGAGAAACTTATAAAAATAATCTCAGGAGGTACTCACCTCATGATGCATTGTGTCATCATCATCGTCCCCAGGAACCTTGGGTTATTATGAAATAGTGAGCATGCTAAGATTGATTTATTAAGTTCGAAAATATACTTTACCAGGTTCGTAGTTTAATCATGCGTCTTATAATGCATCATAAACTTAGCATGTCATGTTTATAATGAATTTTTCCTTTTATCAACACATCATATTCTTCATCATCATATCATAAATACTATGCATAAAAGAACATCATATTTCTCATTATCAAATCATAAATACTATGCATAGAAGAACATCATATTTCTCATCATCATATCATAAATACTATGCATAGAAGAACATCATATTTCCCATCATCATCTCATAAAATGCTATGCACAGAAGAACATTATACCATAATAGCTATGCACAAGACATGGTGCACATATTTCATTCCTTTAGTGTCCTAGGTGACTTAAAATCTTGTCATTATCATCATTATTTTCCTTGGGGCCACCCTATACTCCACCCTTTTGGGAGTAATCTAGGTTATGAGCTCATATCTTACTAGTCGTCACTAGCATATACTTATCCCTTTTGATAAGTTAAAATCCTCTCTACCCTTTTTAAGAAACGGGCTAGGGGGCAAGAATCACCTTTTCACCACCTCTAGTCTGATGGGTCTTAAAGGATCATTTTCTCAAGATCACCTTTTCACCACCTATAGTCTGATGGGTCCAAAGGATCATTTCCTCATGAGTTTAAGTCACCATTAAGTCTTAGCATGTTATATCATAATCATCAAGATGCATGAACATTCTCATTGTTTACAATAGCAATTATAACATGCAAGCCATGAAATCATTCCATAATATCAAATTCTCAGTAGACATTACATCATCATATAAACTGACATTCAAAGCATCAAAAGATGTCATCTAAAATTTTCAGGAAGCTTTAAATAACCGAACTCTAAAATTGGGTAAGCTTAATTATCAAACTAATTACTTATGCATCTAAGGGGTTTATTACCATCAATTATAAGCCTTAAGAACATTATTAGACTATATGGGGTAGCATAGATAGTAAGTTGTTCTTAAGGTTTTACGTGTTAGAAGTTACGTTTTTAACCCTTTCTCGTTATCGGCTTTCCCTATGATGCTAAAATTAATTACTAAACCAATTATGAATCATTGTCCCTTATCTAAAGATAATAATCTTATTTCTTTGCTTGTGATACTTGGGTAAGTCTTTGAGCTCTAGGATTTTAGGTGATGACATAAAAATAAACATGTCATGCGTTGATTCTTTTAGCCATTATAAAATAAAGTGAGAACATAAAATAAATATGAGATGCAACTTCTTTATTATCTTTAGAGATTAAGTGACAACATGAAATGCAAACTTGGAAATTTAAACATGAGTATGGAAGTCCATTTATTCATTCTTGAAATTTTAGTGATGACATAGAAAGTAAACATGATTATGCAAGGCATAAACTTAAACATGGATGCAAGTTCATTTGATTTCTTTACTAGAGCTCCTTCAAGACTTTATAGAAATACAAATTCAATATATATATCTTAACAAGACAAAGTGAGAAATACATCTTTCAAATTCTAAACTCAAGATCATAAAATCATCATAAAAACATCATTCTTTAAAGTTTTGCATCAAGTGGAACTTTCAAGCTTTAAAGGCCTAACTTGTGATGGATTCACAACCCACCTTCAAGGTCCTCATCATCAAGCCATCATCTTAGTCCCACCTAGGCCATATGGTTGAATTGGTTAAAGAAAAAGGAAGAAGAAAACCAAATGGAAAAACTAGAGAAAATCCATGAAATCATCATTTTGAACCAAGAACAACACTTAGCAAAACATAGAAATAAACTTAAAAACAACTCCCTACCTAATCTGATTTGAAGGAAAGGAAGAGAACTTGGTTTCTTGGAGTGAAATGAAAGAAAATATTCTTGAAAGGTTGAAGAAAGAATTTCAGCCAAGGGGAAGAAAGAAAGAAAGTTTTTGAGCTTAGGAAAAACTTGAAGTTGTGAAATTTTTGAGCAAGTCCCTAATGACTTCTAAGCATGCCTATTTATAGAAGAATTCAAGCTCATGAATGGACAAGAGGAGGAGGAAAATCTGATTAAATTTGAGGAGGAGACAAGGAAGGAAAAATCATCTTGTTTGGTGGCTTAAAACATGGAATCATGTTTCAAAGTTCCTTGTTTTATGGTGATTTTTGGCATTATGTTTTAGTGCATTATCTTGCAATAATTCTAATGATTATGGCTGAATAATTTCGTGCATTACAGCCTCATGGAAGAGGGTTTTGGGTGTTCCATGTATTATTTAGGTGTAGGCAAGGTATTCATGCAATTTAGAGAATTTACGGTTAAGGGCTTAGGTGAATTAGTAAGCAATTTGAGTGTTTTAAAGCAATTTTAGGTTCTAGTCAATTTAAATAAATAATTTTGACTCTAGATTAATAATTAGAATTTAATAAGCTTTAATTTGAGCCTAATATTGCTTAGGTTTCGTTAGACGAATCAAAAATCTCAAAATTTGTAAAACTTGCAAAAGAGAGGGGCAAACGTCATTTTACTTAAAAATTGCCCGAGACCACCAAGCTTAACCAATGGTTAATCATGGCTTAAAAACACCTTTTAACACATTTTAGTGAGGTTTGGCTCAGTTGGCACGCAAATCGGAGTTAAAACTAAGGGCGTTTTGGTCATTTCGCGTCCAAGCTCAAAATTAGGATTCTTCTCCTCTATTAACAAACATAACACAAACAATCCCTTATTAACATCAAAACATCCCCTTGAGGATGGGTGGGGCCCACGATCCTCATTTTTTGAGTAAAATAACCTCAGGGCATTTTGGTCATTTTACACGTACAGAAATTGGGGTTTGCAATACTTGCACGAATTGCTCCTAACTTCTCTTCTAACGTTATATTCCTTTATTAAGGATTGTTTGGTCTCAAATTTTATAAAATATTTACCTACGATAATTCGGTAATTCCTAATGACAGGAAAAATTACAGGAAAATTGGGGCGTTACAGACATCCTATAGGGGCTATCGAGATAGGTCCCGTTCTTGAACTAACTCAATGGAGAACTCCACTTTTCTCTCTGAGGAACTCGAGTATCTCATCTAGAAATACCTCTGGATACTCTCTTACCACTGGAATATCATCTATGTTCTGCTCAAAGTCTACATCACTAGGTGAAGGACATATCCCTTAGTTTTCTCCCACTACAGAAGACATCTACGGAATTTACATAAAGCTTCAAGGTTTGACTAGTCTTGCTAAGGGATGACAAAAAATAACAGACTTGGTGTAACAATCCAACAATACATGGTTAGCGTAAAAGCCAATCCATGCCAAGAATTACTCCTATGTCTTTCAAAGGTAAATAAATTAAATTTATAACAAAGGATCTATTTTCAACAGGAGACAATTTAAACAACATTTACATGTATGTACAGGGCGATTTGTGGGAGTAGAAACAATAAGATCAAAAGGAAGCTTAGAAACTTTCAAATTTAGAGACTCGACACTAGCATGTGAGATAAAAGAATGTGTAGCACCAGAGTCATATAGCAGTTAAGGTTCTACCGTTAATTCGCACTTACCTTCGATGAGGTCGTTGGATCTTGCGGCGTCTTCCGCGTTGAGGGTAAAGACCCGTCCTTGGTGTTGCGGTTGGGGATTTTGATCGATGACCCTCCATTGCTTCTTGGATCCTTCGCGTAGTGGCTGGGCTCTCCACACTTGTAACATACTCCTTGCCCGACTAGGAGGGACGATTGCCATGATTCTTTCCACAGCGGGGCATTCCACGGCTTGTGCGGATCCGGGACAGGAGGAGGGGCTCCTTGGGGTGCCTTATTCTTGTTCCCATTGGGCCCTCCTTGTTAGTTGTTGTTGTTGTTGTTGTTGTTGCGAGGACCGCCCATTCCTCCTTGTTGATGGTTGCGGTTCCCGCGGCCATTGTGGTTGAACGGCGGCATTGGTATTGTTGAAGGGTTAGTTGTTGGGTACTCTTTGTGTTTGTTGTTGATGATGTTGTTGAGGCTTGAACTGGTTGGATTGGTAGGGTGGCAGTGGTTTGAGTGATTCTGATGTGACGGCTTGAACTTCGGGGCTTGAAGTCCCAAACCACGGACGATCCGCCCTCGTGACACTCAGCTTCTTATGTCCCTCTTCAATAATTCGGCACTTGTTGACTAGGGTAGGGAAATCCCTAATCTCCATGTGCGCAACATTACGTTAAGTTCGACCCTTAACCCGGCCTCGAACTTAACACATTTCCAGATCTCATCGGATTCCCTTGGAAAACCCAAGAGAACTTAATCAACTCTTCAAACTTCGCCGTACACGGCGACAGACGACCCACCTTGGACCAATTGCATGAACTCGATGTCTTTTGCGTTCTCACTCGACTCAATGTCTTTTGCATGAACAGCTCCCAATTAATAGCAGTTTCTAGCTTCGAGCACTTTTGGTGCCGGTCCACCAAAACTCCGCGTCGGCTTCCATCATGTAGGTAGCAAAAGTAACCTTCTCTCTCAGCAGGCGACTACCGAATAGATCTTTTCCATGTTCTTGATCCATTCGTCCACCTTGTTCAGATTCAAGGCTCCACAGGACGTCGGGAATTGGCCTTGCGAACTCCCGAACGGGCTTATTCCATGGCCTCGGAGGGGACCTTGAGCAGCGTCCCTTGGTTGATTCATGCGATCGAATATTCGCTCCATCGCTCTTGCCATCTCGCAGCAGGAGCGGCCGTTCCCTTGTTCGCCTTCGCTCGCATTCCTATTTTGTCGACGGGGTGCCATTGGTCCCTAAGCACACAAGTCAACAAACACGGGGTGATCAGACCAATATTCCAAACTAAATGAGCTAGTTACCATGGCACAGCAAGCAGAGGGTCATGTGTGTCTATCCTATCGCTTATCTCTAATAGCTAAGCACTATACATGACATACTACAGGAACATGCCTATAAAGCATGGTCAGTCCAATCCGCAGGCTCGTGAGAAACCCTGATACCATAATGTAACACCCTAATATTTACCCCAACACGCCTAGGACGCGTTAAGATTAATTATTAGTTATTACTTCCTTTTAAACTTATTTGCGAAATTACTTAGCGGAAGATATGGGTAAATTTTTTTTTTTGAAATGAAACATGTAAAACAAAGTGTGAGCCTTTGCGTATAACGTAAATGAAATGTAAAGCGGAAGAGCAAATAAATCATACAAAAGCAATAAAGAACACCTCAATCATGAAAACATTCTTCATAACCTTAATTAACATAGTTTAATACACAACTATTGGAATATAAAGGAAATGCATAAAGTCTTACCCATATAGGTGGGCAGAGCTTAGGACATAGAAACTGGAAATACATAAATGGAAAGGAGAATAAAAGCAAGTACATGGTAAATACCCAAAAGATAAGACTCGCAATTATCACTACCCTCACCCTCCACGCCTACGACGATGCTGATCCTTGGATCTGGGATATAGCCCGAACCTACGGAGCTCCTCCAAAGTAGCCCAACGAAGCAGAGATCTAGGCATGGGAATCGAAGGGACGGCGCCTCCACTACGTGGTAGCCTCTCGCTGTCGACACGCCTCATATGCCTCGGCTGGGTGAGTGTCCTTGCTACCTCCACCGAGATCCATAGGGAATGAAGGGAAGAGCCTTCAGGGGTCGACCTCCGTCGCGAACGGGGAACATACTCGGGGTATCCGTGTCGCCGATGAAGAAGGAAGCACCGGTCCTCCCATCTCAGGGCCGTGTCCTCTCAAAGATCAGGTCATCGCCAAAGGTGAAGTGGATCGAAGCGATAGATGGAGACAAGGAAAGCAAACAAGCGTCCCACGTACACAAAAACGCGCACCTCACAATGACTCTTGAAGTGGTAAGACTGATGCTCTGGGTCATAGTGCACTTCCCAAGTGGGCGGGTCAATGAAGATCATGAACGATGCCATCGATGTCTGAAAACGTAACGGAAAAAGAAACAGAGAGAGAGGGTGAGAATCTTGCTAAAGAATCTCAGGAGGGAAACCTCTATCCTAGTGTCATCGTTTACGCCCCAGGAACCTTGGGTTTATTATGAAAAGGTTAAGCATGCATAGGTTTATTATGAGATTTTCATAAAAGTATTCATCCAAGGTCCATGTCTTTTATAATGAATCTTAATGCATGTATGCAGCATAGCAGAATGCGACAATACTTTAGGCAAACCAAACAATAATTAATCATCATATAAGTGGCATGTAACTTTTCTTGAACATCGTTCCTTTCCTCATACTTGTGACACTAACATCATAATAGTAATCGCACCCCTAAAACTAGGCTATGAGCTCATACCTTAACTAGTCGTCACTAGTTCTTACTTATCCTCTTGATAAGCGAATCATAATCATAATCATATTCATAACCATCATAATAATCCCTCCTGAGAGTACGGGTAGGGGCCTAAGGATCACCCATCGTGGGACTTTTTCCTTCTTCGAAACGCATCGACTGGTTAAGACCAGCGACTTTGTCCGCTTTGGTAGGCTAATGTCAATGCCCTCACGGTTTTACCTTCTCCTTACCCTAGCAGGAGAAGTACGTCTCGGTGTGTCACATTAAACATCTTATTTCTCAAAACTTTCTTAAGTCTCTCAAATTGATGGAAATTGGCATAACAACTGGGTTTTTAAATTTCCTCAAATTTGAGTCATGCCACACAACTCACATAATGCATGTTGTCTCATAAATTCCTCAATCGAATAAACCTTTCAATCATAAAAACATACTTTCTCTTATTCATTTGTATCATATAGTCTCATGCATTATGCCCACAATATACCAAAATCATCATCACAATACACCATGAATCCTCATGTTATCAAACTCATGTCATTAACTCATTCACACATAACACAAGCACACTCGCTTGGTCTCATTCTCACACTACACTTCCTACCTCATGGTGTCTTATGCTTTGGCCCTTACGGGTCTTAAATTTGTGATCCAATTATCCTAACCTTTATTAGGGATTCTATAACACCGAAGGGATCATTACCTATAATTCTTTCTAACATTTATGTCCACTAACTCATTCAATAAGCATTGTATAGATTAAACATCATGATCATTACTCGACTATGGGGGATTCTAAGATCTACACCTTAGGCTCTTTTCTAAGTTCTGTCTTTGCCTAAGACCCTAGGTTCGACTTCTAGGCATAAACACTAATTATGTGCCATCTTCCTTAAGGTCAATTATGCTGGAACAGAAGTTATTATTATTATAGTGTCTAAGGGTGTTAAGTTTTTAGTTCTCAAACCTTTCTATTCACTTAGTGATCCCGAACCGTCAAAACGTTCCTCACTTTACTCAAACATAATCTTACGCATTCTAACTCCTTGAAACAGAATTCATACAGTGTTCAACAAGATAGAAAACCAAAAGTATGTATCACGCACAACCACATAAAGCCATGTAATAAGTACATACGAGTTACTAGTCTTTCTTTTGGGATAATTTCATGACCAAAAGGGTGTTCTGGTAATCGATTACATGTGCCTGGTAATCGATTACCAGGGACTAAATTTTATTCTGGGTTCAACAACCGGTAATCGATTACAAAGAATTGTAATCGATTACCTAGGGCTAAATCCGTTTCTGAAAATGAAGAACATTAGTAATCGATTACACAACTAGGTAATCGATTACAAGGTTTAAAGGACCGATTCTGGGCATGAAGAATAGCCTTGGTAATCGATTACACATTGTATGGTAATGATACCAAACCAAAAATCCTTTAAAAAACCACTTGGAAATCGATTACATAGGCTTGTAATCGATTACCAGAACCTCCAAATTTGAGAAAACATGATTTTTGACATATTTCAAGCTATTTAAACACCTTGAGACCGCATAAAACATTTTTCCAACATTTTCCTGAAATCATCCTTACATTTTACAAAATCAAACCATCATTATATCATACCAAAACACATCCACTTTTCATGGTTAAAGTTTCCCATTGAAGATACTTAGGGCAAGTCTTTGAGCTCTAGGGTACTTAGGTGATAACATAAACTTAAACATGCAATGCACTTATTTTACCATTTTATAAAATAAAGTGAGTGCATAAAATAAATATGAGATACAACCTCATTATTATCTTTAAGTTTAAGTGATGACTTGAAATGTAAACATGAAATGCAAGCTTGGAATTTAAACATGATAATGCAAGTTCATTTATTTATTCTTGAGAGGTTAGTGATAGCATTAAAATAAACATGCCATGCAAGGCATAAATATAAACATGTGTGCAACCCATTTTATCTTAGCTAGAGCTCTTACAAGACTTTAAAGGAACATAAAACCTCAACCCATTATGTATCATAAGGCAAGTTTTAGAGTTCTTAGCACCTAGACTTCAAGGAAGTCTTAAGGTTTGAACTTCATCATCAAGCTCAAGAAAATATACCCAAAGTTCAACACTTTGTCTAAACAAGATACAAGAACTAAGTCATATTCTTTATTTTATTGTTCATGGGCTTCAATCTAGAGTAAAACTCTTAAAACGGCCGACCAACTTTAAGGTTGGCAAGGGTAAGCTTAGAGCTCTTTGAAAACATAGGATTAATTTTCTTTAACAAAACCTTTGTGATCTACTTAACATTTTAGCAAACTTTGTTCAAAACCAAGGAAGAAAAAACCGAAATCCTTAAGGAAAAAGGAAAAGAAAAACCGAAACTCTAGCTAGGGAAAGAAAAGAAAAAACCGAAACTTAAGCCAAGAAAAGGAAAGAAATCAAAAGCATGTATGGTCCAAGACCAAGTTGTTTCAAGCTTTAGAGGTTTCTCACATGACAACAACAAGTCATTATCTTGAAACCTCATCATCAAGCTCATGTTCTTTATAAAAAGGCCTCTTGGCCGAAATGAAGAGGAAGGAGGAAAAAGGTTTGAAACCAAGAGAAAACTAGAACTTTTCTTGAAGAACACAAGAAAAAACATTAAAACAAAACCCCTACTTAAGGAAGTCTTGAAGAGAGATGAAAGGAAGCTTTGTTTTCTTGATGAAATGAGAAGGAAGTCCTCTTGAAACTTGGAGGAAGAATTCGGCCAAAGTGAGGGAGTTTGGGAGGAAATGAGAGAATTTTTGCAAGAAGTGTAAACTTAACAAATGAACCAAAGTGTGACAAGGTTCATCAAGGCTTGGTATTTATAGAAATTTTCAACAATGAGGCTTCCAAAGGGGAGGAAGGAGAGAAGAAATATCTCTTACAAAGGTATGGTTGAAGGCATGGTGAGGCATGGCTTAAGGCATGGTGTAGGCATGGCCTTTGGAGTGTGAATGAGTCAACACATGATGGGCAAAAGGGGAGGAGTGACCAGCCACTTAAGGCCAAGAGAGAGAGAAAATTAGTTCATGTAATTGTGGGTTAGTGATGTGTTTAGGTGTTTCTTTGATTAAGGTTTTGGTTAGGGGTTGTAAAAAAGTGTTTAGGTGAAGTAATTGACTAATTAGGAGTGTCAAGACTTGATTAGGGAGTGGTCATACTAGATTCACAAATTAAATTCATTTTTTAGTCAAATGAGGTATGTCACAATTCCTTAATTTAAGGAATTAGAGAGAGAAAACACTATTCAAGATTCTATGACTAGGAATCTTGAATTAAAGAATGCAATTAGAGTTTAACTAAGCAATCTTAGGTTCTAATTAACCTTAATAAATTATTTTGACTCTAGATTAATTATCAAAATAAATTAATCTTCGATTAGAGCCTAATATTGCTTAGGTTTGCTTAATTGCGTCATTAGGCTTACTTACACGTTCTAGGGGCAAAATGGTAATTTTGCACTAAAACTGCCCGGACCTCCCGGCAACTAAACATCAAATACCACTCAAAAACATCATTCCAAACTTCCTGAAAAGTTCAGACTCAAACGGCACCTTTTACCCGTGTAGACAGAGGGTATTTTGGTCATTTTGAGAAAGTTTTGAAAACGAGATTTTCACCTTGGATATCAAACATAACAGTTATAACCCCCTTCAAACATTGAGTTGACCCATTCGTTGGGCAACTGTCCTTTAATTCTGGAATGACCTTAGAGGCATTTTGGTCATTTGTATTCAAACGCAGAAATTTGAGCGTTAGAGCCCATATAAAGATATTTTAAGTTTTTCAAGAACGGTATTTTACCCGTTTAGAAGTTTCCACATGCGGTTTTAACACCCTAAAAGTTACTTGGTGGCAAATAACCTTTACCAACCACTTTATGCCAAATGGTTGGCATTGATTAAAACTTGCTAAGCAAGTTTCAATTTTGGCCTTTCATTTATTATATTTTACCTAGGGGCCAATATCTCATCTTTGGTGGAATTTTGGCGTGTGATTTTAACACCAAAAAAGCTACTTGCTCACCAAGTTAAAGTGACCCACTTATCTTGAGCCAAGTGGATGGCCAAGATTCATTCTTGGACCAACAAATCAAATCCTAGCCATCCATCTCATTATTTTTTTAAAAAGAAAGAAATTATACTTTAACTACATAAACATTACAATTACACCAAGATATATATGAACCCAAACCTTGTCACACCTACCTTGTAAATTCGGCCAAGTCCCTTTAAGTTACAACCTTCATCTTCTTCTCTCAAACCACCATTAACAAGTTTCAATCACTCCAAACCTAGCCTAAAGTTGCTAAACACTCAAGCTTCCTTTACTAAACTTATTCTACTCATAACAACCTACAAAACCAATCGATTGGAATTTTGAATCATCTCTATTTTCCACCTTGACATATCCTACCTGACCCAATTTTTACTGTCATTAGGAATTACCGAATTACCATAGGTAAATATTATATAAAATTTGAGACCAAACAATCCTTAATAAAGGAATATAACATTAGAAGAGAAGTTAGGAGCAATTCGTGCAAGTATTGCAAACCCCAATTTTCTGTACGTGTAAAATGACCAAAATGCCCCTGAGGTTATTTTAATTAAAATGAGGATCGTGGGCCCCACCTATCCTCAAGGGGATGTTTTGATGTTAATAAGGGATTGTTTGTGTTATGAGTGATAATAGAGGAGAAGTCCTAATTTTGAGCTTCGACGTGCGAAGTGATCAAAACGCCCCGACGTTTTAACCAATTTGCGTGCCGAATAACATCCTCCCAGTACAACGTCATCCTTAAGTCATGACATTATGCTTAGGAGTTGTTACTTATAAATTAGGACCTTTCTTAGTTATCTATAGCAATATTGATCGAGTCGAGTAGTAACTAATTCGTGGTTCTACTAAATATATACAACAAATACACAAAACATTTATTTATTTCATAAGTAAATACAAAAGGAAGCTCTTTTATGAGCTTGATATATACATGTTCTCTACTTCGTTTACAAACATATACACACCACTAAGTACAATATAATAAAAACACTAACTACTAAACTACTGCGATCCGATTCCTTTAGTGTACAACCTCGTAGTCCTCCTGATCAACCTGGAGGCGACAGGAAACACAAAAACATAGGGGTGAGAATTACACAATTCTAGGAGGATAACTCCCCAAATACACAATCATAAATGTCATCGTCATCACCCCAGCCACTTCGGTTTATTAGAAAAATGTGATCATGTAATGTAAACTAAAGATTCATTTTAAAGTTTCAAAATCATTTCGAAGTGGGTAGCTTTTATTATTCAATCACTTAATATACACACATAATACTACTCAATAGCATAGTATTACATTTTGAAATATACGTGCCTCTAGGACATCGAAGGGACTTTTTTTTTTCATGCCCATTAAAAGAGACTTTCTGTGCCCATTATAGAGGACCTTTGTACCATAAAAGGGGACTTTCTCTGTCCTTTACACATTTAGGGGACTTTCTTCGTGCCCTCCACAAAATATAGGGGACTTTCATTTCTCTACTTAGAACATATACCATCATCAAGTTCACATATAAACAATCAATCACAAATGACTCTCATTCATTTCTCATAAACCAAACCTTAAAGTCACTATCATGCATTCATACACCATAGACTTGGAATAAATATCAAACTATCATAATTTCTAGCCATTCTCACATTCCAGCACCTTGGCAGAGTTATTATTCTGGGTACAACATTTAATTACCATATCAAACGACTATCCCAAGAGCCACAAAAATTCTGTATGACACTTTAATGTGTCTAGGATAACCTGTAAAAATTTCAGGACAAACAGAGCTCTATAGCTACTTCAGTAAAATATACAAGTCTAGTGGTCAGGGGCCACCAATTCACAGACCAGATCCGAGTTCCCTTAATTTTTAACCCTAGAAATTGATGAAACCAATGCATAAGAAAATTTACAGTGACACTTCAATATGTTATTGACTTCAGGTAAAAATTTCATGAGGTAGATCAATCAATTGCTATAATAATAAATTCGGACAATTTTGATACTTCAGTTTCAATAACCAGGACAGTATCAGACACATTTCGGTTCTTGATTTTCTTGAGGCAGAAAACTTTAAAATTAACACCCAAGAAAATTCAAGTAGTCATTTTAAGATGTCCACTACAACATATAATTTTTGTAGATCATTTAATTACCCACAAATATACCAGAAAATTCGTGATTAATGACTGCTTCCAGGAAAACTAGGAATCCAGCAGCCTAGTCCCAATTTCCTTTGATAAAAACCCCTTTTTAACACCATCCAAACACACCAACAAAATTCACACATCAATATCAACATCATATCAGTCAATACAACCAAAATTTTCGGACATATCTCAACCCAAAATATATTGGAAAAATTTGACAAAAAGGAGCACAAACCCTACTTGTAGCAACTTAGTGGATCCTTGGCTCCAAGATGATCCAAGCTTGATTCCTTCCACTCCAAAGCTACCAAACCAACTTCAAACCCTCCTTAAATCAGTGAGGGAGTGAGGTATCAAGGTGAGTATTGATGGAGAGTTGAGATTTTAATCGGTTAGATTTGTAGGTATTGATGTGTAGAACAAGTTTAATGAAGGAACTTTGAGGTTTCCACAACTCTAGGCTAGGGTTTTTGGGCTTAGAACTCAAAATCAAGCTCAAGAAGATGAAAATGGTGGCTGGTTCTTCTCTCCTTGAAGGCTGCACGAAATTTTGGAGAAGAAAATGATAAGATTAGGTGGCTTGGAGGAGAAGTTGATGACTTGTTTATTTGGCATTGAATGCTTGAAGATATTTTGTGGTAAAGCAAAATGGATGGCTAAGATTTAATCTTGGATTCCAAGATTAAATCTTGGCCTTCCACATACTCTAAAGAGGTGGATATTATCCATTGGTTATGATGGAAATATCTTCTGTTAGAAACCGCACACGAAATCTCACCGAACGGGTAACACACCGATTAACTATATTGCCGAAAATTAATTTTAAGTATAAAATTATCATTCCCACCTATTTCTAACCTCATTCCCATGTTTTCCTAATTTTGCACCTCTGGCCCAATCTAGGGTTTCAGCTATCCTGGAGTGCTGGAGGGCAAGGTTGCTATTCAGGCCCGAAATTTTTTTTTTTTGGAGATGTCCATTGGCCACCTCATCATTTCTAAAATATTAGATTTTTGAAATTAAGATTAATAAAGCTCAAATTAATTTTTAATTAAATTTTAGGGTATTACATCAATGAGCCCGAACCTCACTAAAATGTGTTAAAAGGTGTTTTTAAGCCATGATTAACCATTGGTTAAGCTCGGTGGTCTCGGGCAATTTTTAAGTAAAATGATCATTTTGCCCTTGTCTTTGTGGTTTTACAAATTTTGAGATTTTTGATTCGTAACGAAACCTAAGCAATATTAGGCTCAAATTAAAGCTTATTAAATTCTAATTATTAATCTAGAGTCAAAATTATTTATTTAAATTGATTAGAACCTAAAATTGCTTTAAAACACTCAAATTGCTTACTAATTCACCTAAGCCCTTAACCGTAAATTCTCTAAATTGCATGAATACCTTGCCTACACCTAAATAATACATGGAACACACAAAACCCTCTTCCATGAGGCTGTAATGCACGAAATAATTCAGCCATAATCATTAGAATTATTGCAAGATAATGCACTAAAATAAAATGCCAAAAAATTCCCTAAAACATGGAATAAAACATGCCTTAAACAAGAAATGATTTTCCTCCCTTTGTTCCCCATGAAAAATCCGAAAATTATGCCTCCTCATCTTGTCCATACATGAACTTAAATCCTCTATAAATATGCATGCTTAAGGAGTCTTAGATGCTTGCTCAAAATTGTACACATTTCTAGTTTTTCCAAAGCACCAAAAGCTCTCATTTCCTCCTCCTCTTGGCTGAATTCTTTCTTCAAGTTTTCAAGAATATTTTCTTTCATTTCACTCTAAAAAACCAAGTTCTCTTCCTTTCCTTCAAATCAGATTAGGTAGGGAGTTATTTTTAAGTTTATTTCTATGTTTTGCTAAGTGTTGTTCTTGGTTCAAAATGATGATTTCATGGATTTTCTCTAGTTTTTCCATTTGGTTTTCTTCTTCCTTTTTCTTTAACCAATTCAGCCATATGGCCTAGGTGGGACTAAGATGATGGCTTGATGATGAGGACATTGAAGGTGGGTTGTGAATCCATCACAAGTTAGGCCTCTAAAGCTTGAAAGTTCCACTTGATGCAAAACTTTAAAGAATGATGTTTTTATGATGATTTTATGATCTTGAGTTTAGAATTTGAAAGATGTATTTCTCACTTTGTCTTGTTAAGATATATATATTGAATTTGTATTTTTATAAAGTCTTGAAGGAGCTCTAGTAAAGAAATCAAATGAACTTGCATCCATGTTTAAGTTTATGCCTTGCATAATCATGTTTACTTTCTATGTCATCACTAAAATTTCAAGAATGAATAAATGGACTTGCATACTCATGTTTAAATTTCCAAGTTTGCATTAATGTTTATATTTCATGTTGTCACTTAATCTTCAAAGATAATAAAGAGGATGCATCTCATATTTATTTTATGCTTTCACTTTATTTTATAATGGCTAAAAGAATCAATGCATGACATGTTTATTTTATGTCATCACCTAAAGATCCTAGAGCTCAAAGACTTGCCCAAGTATCACAAGCAAAGAAATAAGATTATTGGAGTTAAAGAATTGACTCTTCTCCCTTCACCGGTCCAGTGCGGATTCCGCCTCTCCTTTTAAGATCTTTCTCCTCCACTGGTCCATGCGGACTACGCGCTTCAGCTTCTTGCATCATGTTTATATTTCAAGTTCTTGCATCATGTTTAATTTTCAAGTCATCACCTTAAATCTTAAAGATAAAGAAATGGATTTGCATATCATGTTTATAATTCTAAGTTATCACCTTATAATGACAAGATTAAAATGAGGTTGCATAGCATGTTTATGATTCTAAGATATCACATAAATCTCTTAAGCTCAAGACTTGCTCCTTTTATCTTAAGTGAGAATTTTAATTATGAAGATTCTTTCAAGTTTAGCAAAAAGAATTAGTTTCTAAAAGAGTTTTAAAGCTTTGCAAGGATTCTATGGGAAACTAATATCTTATGTTCATTTAAAATGTGATTTTATACAATTATATGAGGTTCATGATTCGGCTTCTGATATGAGATTAGTACCAATAAATGATGATGATTTAATATGTTTGGAGTTGTGATAATTATGGTTTATTGTTAAGAGAATGATTCTATGCATGTTAGTGACAAAACTAGCTTCCTAGAACAACGTAAATCTAGAATTTACCTAGTCTTTGACCCCTTTAAGTTTATCCAATGCCAAATCTATTTTAGTATGTTATAATTTTGTCTAAGATTAGTTAGCCACGAAAAACTTGGTATCAATTAGTGTAGGATTTAACGAACACTAAAAATGAAACTAGTAACTAGAAAACCGTAAAAGCAAGATTTTTTTTTAGAACTCTAAAGAATGAAATTTATGCATTCTGTCCAGAATTATCAGCAACTATAAGAACCATATTTTATTATGTTTAGATAAGGGAGAATAATTCATAATCGGTTTAGTAATTAATGTTAGCATCGTAGGGAAAGCTGGTAGCAAGAAAGGGTTAAAACGCAACTTCTAACACATCGTAAAACCTTAAGAATAACTTACTCCTATGCTGCCCCATAGAGTTTAATAATGTTCCTAAGCCTTATAATTAATTGTAATAATGGTAATGAATCCCTTAGATGCATAATTAATTAGTTTGGCAATTGAGGTTACCGATTCTAGAGTTTCTGTTTAAGACTTTTTCAATAAGGGTTTATGATGATGCCTCTTTGATATTTTAAGTGATAAGTCTATAAAGTGATTTGATGCTTATTAAGTATTTGATGCCATTGAATGATTTCCTAGCTTGCATGTTATAGTTGTTATTGCAAACAATGAAAATGCTTATGCATGAAATAAAGAAATAATCTCTGTTATTTAAAAAAATTACCTTTGTTGCTGGAAGAAAGTGTACTACTGTAAAAGTGTAATTTGAAAAGGATCTGGCTAGGAAAGACTTGGTATTTAAACGTGTCCATTGTGACCTACCTCACTTTCTTGGAATCTCCAGATGCATGATTTCAGTTAGTATATATTATTCCATCATAAGACTATAAATGAGAAAATGTCATGATGATTATGAATTGAATTATGATATAACATGCAAAGATTTAATGGTGACTTAAATGTAAGAGGAAATGATCCTTTGGACCCATCAGACTATAGGTGGTGAAAAGGTGATCCTAGCCCCCTAACCCGTTCTCTCAAAAGAGTAGAGTTGGAACTTTAACTTATCTAAAGGGATAAGTATATACTAGTGACGACTAGTAAGGTATGAGCTCATAACCTAGATTACTCCCAAAAGGGTGGAGTATAGGGTGACCCAGGAAAATGATGATGGAAGTAACTTTAAGTCATCTAAGGAACTAAGTAATGCATGATGTAAATATGATGTTCTTCTATGCATAGTATTTATGATATGATGATGAGAAATATGATGTTCTTCTATGCATAGTATTTATGATTTGATGATGAGAAATATGATGTTCTTTTATCCATAGTATTTATGATATGATGATGAAGAATATGATGTGTTGATAAAAGGAAAAGTTCATTATAAACATGACATGCTAAGTTTATGATGCATTATAAGACGCATTAAAACGACGAACCTCGGTAAAGTATATTTTTGAATTTAATAAATCAATCTTAGCATGCTCACTATTTCATAATGAAACCCGAGGTTCCTGGGACGATGATGATGACACAATGCATCATGAGGTGAATACCCTACTGAGATTCTTTTTATAAGTTTCTCACTCCCTCTATTTTTCTTTCCATCTCGTCTTCAGAAACAGAAGGAAGTGTTCGTGATTCACATTGAGGCTTTCACCTGGAGCTGAACTTGATCCCCTAGTTTTACTCGTATATTTCAGATATCTATCCCTATCCCTGGAGTGTTATTACTAGGTGCCATTATTGGATGTCCTTCCATCCATATATTATTTATGTTTTATTAGATTGCCTACATCTAGTCTTATTTTGTTGGTAGGCAAAATATCTATGTGATATATAATTATGGATGTCATATGATGGAGCCAATATGATGTGTTTCTTCATGATATGTCTATTCATTTTTTGTTTTATCTCGATTATCGTTCACGTTATGCGCAGCTCACGTTTTCAATTATGTTTAAAAAAAATGGCTCGTAATTTCACTAAGTATTTTCAAAGCATGATTAAGGAACTGAAGCAAAGAGTAAAGTCTAGTAATTAATCAGATACTCCTAGGTGTATTGGGTTAATTATTAGGGTGTTACACTACCCCTAATTAAGGAAGGGTTTGTTGGTGTTTGGAAGCCTTGAAGTAAGAAAAACCATTTGGAACATCCTTTGGAGTTAGAAGCCCTAAAGCTTCATAAATAGGGCTTTTGTACCTCTTTCGTTTCAAATTTGTTTCTACAATATGGTTTCCAATTTAATTTGATATTTTTGGTTGTATTGGTTGATAATACATAGATATTGATGTGTTTAATTTGGTGGAGTATTTGGATGATGTTAGAAAACCTTGGTTGTTTGAATCTTGAGTTTTTCTCAGGTAGAAGATGATTCACGAATTTTTTGAAGTATCTGGATTTTTTTTTTAGCTAAAAATTTTATATGATGAAACTAACATCCTAAGGTAGCTCCATGATTTTTCTTGAGTCATTTTGAAGACTTTTACTATTTTCTAAAAATCCAAGACTTGAGACAGTTAAGGTTGTGGTCTGCACAATCAAATTTGAAGCTATAAATTTGTCTAATTTTATTACTATATCAAATGATTGAATATAGGCTGTTGAGGACATCTTGAAGTCCAACCTGAATTTTTGTGGGATTTTATTTGTTCATTTGATTGGGTAATAAAATTGAGACTTCTAATGTAACACCGTAACTTTCAACGCAATACGCCTAGGACGCATAATGGTGAATCGTTAATTGTTATTCTTTCATCTTAGAACTTTTCTTGATTTTTAAACTTTTGAAAATAAGTCTATGGAAAATATGACCTATTTTTTTTTTATTATAAGACCAAACTATGAGTCATTCATGTATAAGTTATAGCGTATAAATATTCATCATATAACACTTAATAATAGTACATATCATCGACATATTCTTAATCATCCATCACATAGCAATACATATAAATCAGAACAAAGTATAGCATAAACTGATAACATCATCATATCATAACATTGACTTTAAATATCATGTCAAATAATAGTAATAATAGTAACAATGTAGAAATATTCCACAAATATAATACCATAACAATTGTGAGTCCATCTATAGAGGTTAAGCATACAATAATTCAAAAGCTAAGCATAACTATGATATAGCTAAACCCCTTGTGGCGAACGTCTACTAGAAATTAAGTTATAAGCATGTAAGAAGACGAGACAACTTCTATGTCTTGTAACAGGAAGAACTATATCCCCACTTTTGCACCACTTTATTATGAACCATAGTGTAACTCCTACACCGGCATCTCAAGGATATCCACAGACATCGCCATTTACCTCTGAAGATGAGATGGAAAGAAATGAAAAGGGAATGAGAAACTTATAAAAGAATCTCACTAGGGCTTTTGCCTCCTAATATGTGTCATCATCATCGTCCTCAGGAACTTTGGGTTTCATTATGAAAATGGTGGGCGTATATAAGGTTCATTCATAAAGTTTCAAATACCATTAGTCGAGGCCCATATCTTTTAGCATTAATCTTATTGCCATGAATACAACATACTATATCATGAATGCATGTCCATACTATATGCAAGATATAATAGGATACACAACAAATAGGCATAACATAAAGAACATGTGTATATTGTAACGCCCTAATATTTAACTCAACATGCCTAGAACGTATTTAAGTTAACTATTAGTTATTACTCTTTTGTTACAAGTCCTTTAGTTTAAACTCTTGAAAATACTTTAATAAAATTATAGGTAAATTTTTTTTTGAACTTTTGAAAAACAAAATATGAGCCACACATATCTATGTCGTATATTTCGTATACATAATAAAGTATAATAACAAATTAAAATAATACATCAAATACATTATAACAATATAAATGCCACAAATCCATAATTGTACATATTAAGATCAAATCGTTCCTCGTTGTGTGTAACGTCTTTATTTTCTGTATTGAGTGCAAATGACCAAAATGCCCTGAGGTCATTTCCAGAATTTGAAGGAAGCCGACGTCTGAATGGATCAACTCAATGTTTGAAGGGATTATACCTGATATGTTTGAAATCCAAGGTGAAAATCTCATTTTCTTAACTTTCGGCTCAAAATGACCAAAATACCCCTGTAGCGTTTTACACGGGTAAAAGTGCCGTTTGAGCCTGAAACTTTTCCAGGAAGTTCAGAATGATATTTATGAGTGGATATTGATGTTAGTTTGCTCAAAGGTCGAGAGTTTTAGTGTAAAATTACCATTTTGCCCTAGAATAGTGTACCGTGAGCCTAATGACGTAATTAAGCAAACCTAAGCAACATTAGGCTCTAATCGAAGATTAAATTATTTTGTAATTAATCTAGAGTCAAAATAATTAATTAAGGTTAATTAGAACCTAAGATTGCTTAGAAAAGCTCAAAATCCTTTTATTTGATTTAAAACATTATGTCATATTTTCATGAATAGTAAGATTCCAATCAATTTCCTTAAATCATGGAAGTTGTCACATGATGAGATTCCTCCCTAATAAAGGTGGATTTGCACTAATCAAGTAAGACCACTCTTTAATTTTGTTTGAACCACTTTAATTACCCATTTTCTTACCTAAACACTTACTTACAACTCCTAATCCATGGCCTAACCAAATTACCTCTTAAACACACATATAAAACAACATTAAAATGAGAATTTTTCCTCCCCCATTGGCCTTAATTATGACCGGCCACTCCTAATTAATCATCCATCACATGTTTCATTTCCAATAAAATATGCTTAATGAAACTTGTGTGCCCATGCCTTGCCCATGCTTTCCACCATACCTCACCATGCCTCATGGAACAAATTTTCTCACCTCATGGAACATGAGGTTAAGGCCTTCCTCCCCAATCAGTCACACGGTTGCAATTCTCTATAAATACTATGTTTGGATGAACTTGGTTGCATTTTGTTCATTTGCCAAGTTTAGCTTCAAAGAGTAACCTTGAGTTCTTCTTTTCTCTCAAAGTTCAAGAGTTCTACCATCCTTCTCATCTTCTTCTTGCTCACAAAGAACCATCTCACAAACACTATAAACCTTTCATTAAACACATAGACTTTTCATTCCTAAGCTCAAAAACTCAAAGCAAACCTTTCTCCCTTTTCTTTTTCTCTTGGCCGAATTCCTTTAAGCATAAAGGAAGGAGTTGTTCTTCTCATCTTGTTTCAAGATCAAGCTTCGATCTTTCAAAAAGAAAATATCCTTAGGTAGGGGTTTTATTTCAAGTTTTCCTTACTTTCTTTAAGAAAAGTTCTAGTTTTCTCTTGGTTTTCAAAGCTTTCCTTTTCTTTTCTCCTTTTCGGCCTTAGGGCCTTTGATTAAGAAAAACTTTGGCTTGATGATGAGGATTCAAGATAATGGTCTTGTGATGCTATGTGAGAAACCTCTAAAGCTTGAAATCTTGGTCTTGGACCACATATGCTTTTGATTTCTTTTCTTTTCCTTGTTCAAGTTTCGATTTTCCTTCTTTTCCTTGGCTAAAGTTTTGGTTTCCTTTTCCTTTATTTGATCAAAGTTTGTTAAAAATGTTAAGTAGAATCACTAAAAGTTTTATTAAGAAAATTAATCATATGTTTTCAAAGAGCTCTAAGCTTACCCTTGCCAACCTTAAAGTTGGTCGGCCGTTCTAAGAGTTTTACTCTAGATTGAAGCTCATGAGCAATAAAATAAAGAATATGACTTAGTTCTTGTATGTTTATTTAGACAAAGTGTTGAGCTTTGTGCCCATTTTCTTGAGCTTGATGATGAAGTTCAAAACCAAAGGCTTCTTTTAAGATTTGGTGCTAAGAACTCTAAAGCTCACTTTATGTTGTTAAGATACATATTGGGTTAAGGTTATAATGTTCCTCTAAAGTCTTGTAAGTTCTAGTTAAGATAAAATGAGTTGCATTCATGTTTATGTTTGTGCCTTGCATAGCATGTTTAGTTTGATGTCATCACTAAGCTTTCAAGAATAACTAAATGAACTTGTATTTCATGTTTATATTTCAAGCCATCACTTAATCTTTAAATATAATAATGAGGTTGCATCTCATATTTATTTTATGCTCTCACTTTATTTTATAATGAAGAATAAAACAAGTGCATAGCATGTTTAAATTTATGCCATCACTTAAATATCTTAGAGCTCAAAGACTTGCCCAAGTATCTTACATAAAGTTTTAGAAAATGAAGGCATTACAAGAATTCCATTTTGGCCTTGTGATGATGATGGTGGACTTGAGATGAGTTCATCTAATCATAGGTGCCCATAGTCTAAGCCTTGGAATTTTTCCAAGCTTAGGTGTACTTAGAGAACTTTATGAATAAAGATTTATGTTTTAAATATATTCCTTGAGCTAAATAATTTAGCTACTGACCTTAACCATTTTTGTATGATTTTAATGAGAGGAATTGGTTTCTAAAAAGAGTTTTGAGTTCCTAAAATTATTCCAAGAGAAACTAGCAACTTATATGCATTTAAATCTTGAGATTATGTGATTGTATGATGCTTGTGTTTGGTTCTGCCCTTGGTGTTTGGCCACTGTATAAATTCTATTTTATGGTGATAAAATGTGTAAAATTATGTTTGAGAGAAGCAAGGATCGATTTAGGGAAGTTAGGAAAGAATAAGTAACTAAAAAATGCTTAAATGAGAATTCTAGAACACTTAGAATTCAAGAATTGTAAATTCTGGATTAGCATAATTGAACTTAAGGAATATGGTTTATAATTAGTGGATATTGTACGCCCAATTTTTACCTAATTTTTACTGTCATTAGAATTACCGAATTCCGTAGGTAAATATTATATAAAATTTGAGACCAAACAATCCTTAATAAAGGAATGTAACGTTAGAAGAGAAGTTAGGAGCAATTCGTGCAAGTATTGCAAACCCCAATTTTCTGACGTGGAAAATGACCAAAATGCCCCTAGGTTATTTTACTTAGAAAATGAGGATCGTGGGCCCACCCGTCCTCAAGGGGATGTTTTGATGTTAATAAGGGATTGTTTGTGTTATGTGTGTTAATAGAGGAGAAGAATCCTAATTTTGAGTTTTACGCGCCAAATGACCAAAACGCCCTTGCGGCCGTTTTAATCCAATTGCGTGCCGACTTAGCCCGAACCTCACTAAAATGTGTTAAAAGGTGTTTTTAGGCCATGATTAACCATTGGTTAAGTCGGGTGGCCTCGGGCAATTTTTAAGTAAAATGACCATTTTGCCCCCTTCTGCTAGTTTTACAAATTTTGAGATTTTTGATTTGCTAACGAAACCTAAGCAATATTAGGCTCAAATTAAAGCTTATTAAATTATAATTATTAATCTAGAGTCAAAATTATTTATTTAGATTGATTAGAACCTAAAATTGCTTAAAACACCCAAATTGCTTAGTAATTCACTTAAACCCTTAACCGTAAATTCTCTAAATTGCATGAATACCTTGCCTACACCTAAAAAATACATGGAACACACAAAATCCTCTTCCACAAGGCTGTAATGCACGAAATTATTGAGTAATAAGTCAGAAAATTATTACACAAATTCTAGTTTTAGGAGCACCAAAAGCTCTCATTTCCTCCTCCTCTTGGCTCAATTCTTTCTTCAAGTTTTCAAGAATATTTTCTTTCATTTCACTCCAAGAAACCAAGTTCTCTTCCTTTCCTTCAAATCAGATTAGGTAGGGAGTTGTTTTTAAGTTTATTTCTATGCTTTGCTAAGTGTTGTTCTTGGCCCAGGAAAATGATGATGAAAGTAACTTTAAGTCACCTAAGAAACTAAGTAAATGCATTATGTGAATATGATGTCTGCTATGCATAGTACTTATGAAATGATGATGAGGAATATGATGTGATTTTATACATAACTATGTTATTATATATGAAAGGAAAAGTTCATTATAAACATGACATGCTAAGTTTATGATGCATTATAAGACGCATGATTAAAATGAATGGACCTCGGTAAGTATATTTCCAAACTAATTAAATGAATCTTAGCATGCTCACATTTTCATAATGAAAAGGTTCCTGGGGACGATGATGATAACACCATATGAGGTGAGTACCCTACTGAGATTCTTTTATAAGTTTCTCATTCCTTTCTTTCTTTCCATCTCGTCTTCAGAAGTGATGGTGATGTTTGTGATTCTGATGCTCTCACCTGTAGATGCACGTGATCTTGTGAACCAGCTTATTATTCTTGAGGACGTATCGCTAGACCTTAGCGTGAACTCAGAATATCTATTCCTATCTAAATGTTATAATAGGTGCCGTTAATAGATGTTTTTCCATCCATATATTATTTATGTTTTGTTAAATTGCCTACATCTAGCTTAACTCTGTTGATAGGCAAAATATCTATGTGAAATGTAATTATGGATATCATATGATAGAGCCAAATGATGTGTTCTTCATGATATGTCCTTAATTTTATGCTTTATCCCGATTATCGTCCACGTTATGCGCGGCTCACGTTTTCAATTATGTTTAAAAAAAATGGCTCGTAATTTCACTAAGTATTTTCAAAGCATGATTAAGGAACAAAAGCAAAGAGTAAAGTCTAGTAATTTATCAGACGACCTAGGCGTATTGGGTTGATTATTAGGGTGTTACAGATATGTATAGGAATCCTAATACATGGTTTAGGACTTGATTATAGAGCCTTAGGCGAAGACGGATCTTAAAGGGTCAAAAACAAAGATTCTAGGACCCCATAAGCGTATGATAATTTTCTGCCTAGGTGATGCAAAGCCGTTTGGATATATTAGTGAACATAAATCTTAGTGAGAATTGTAAGTAATGATCCCTTAAGTGTTATAAAGAACTATAATAGGTATTAGAATAACTAGAGACGAGTTTAAAGCTCGTGAGGGCCAAAGCATAAAATATCTTAAGGTAGGGAGATGTAATGTGAGAATGAGATCGAATAAGTATGGTTTTGATGCACGTGAATGTTTTAAATGCCATGAGTATGAGAATGAATGGATGTGTGGCATGTTGCTATAATGATGTGGTACGCTATGCTTAAAATGCATCAGAATATGAGATTTGAATAAAGGATATGTTATATGATGTTCTATAGTTGTATACGCATGTTGCATCCATACGAGATATGATAATATGGAAATGATCCCATTATGACTTCCCGAGTTAACGTTGAATTGGGTGATCCAAGAAGAAATATGATTTCCTCTTTTTCCCCATATGAAATCTAGCGACGGCTAGTTAGGTTTGAGCTTATTCCTAGGCGATGGGTGTATTTGGAGTTTTGGTGACCATGAAAAAATCACCAGGGCCAGTGGTTGGATGGATTTTGGTGACAATGATGAAGGGTAGAAAAGTTAAGAAAAGAACTCGAAAAGTTCATAAATGATAAAGTAAAAGACGCACATGCATATGTTTCGTGAATGTTCCATTGGTGCTTATGATTAAGTGATATATGTTGAGTACGTGAACTATCATGCTCAAGCATTGCCATGCATACATAGAATATCTGTTGCATTCATACCATCAAGACTCATGCTAAAAGAAACCCACTTCGGATAATAAGATTTGAGAAATTAAAACTGAACCTATGCATGTACACCCTTTTTCATAATGAAACCGAAGTGGCTTGGGTGTCGACGATGACACTTGTGTTAAAGTTTGGGAGCCTCCTCGTAATCTTGTATAAGTATTCTCACCTTTCTGTTTCCCTTCAGCTGCCGTCTCCAGGTGGATTGGTGCAGATGTTCGTGATCTTACTTTGAGGCGCGAGCATAGAAACCACGTCGTAGTCAATTAGAAGGCAATAGAAGCATGAAGACTCATCTAGCCTTGTTAACATTTTGTCTTGTGTCAGTTAAGTTGTTTGGTGTAATTGGTACCCTAGGTGTCCTTATATTTATGAGGGCATTGTTGTTATGTTATGATTATGATATGTTACTACAAATTATGTTGTGATTATTCTATGGTTTATTCATGGTTGTTATGATGATGTATATATGTTTGTTATGTTTTACGTCAATAGTCGGAAATTTATGCGCATGCACGGCTCGCATTGTAAGTCTTAAGTTCAAAAAAAAAAAGTCATATTTTACTACTCATATTTTAAAGAAAAGTAAACATGTCTCTACCCAGTATGCCGGGAACTAAGGACCGGGCTCAACTAATACACATGTTATGCATCAACAAGATATACATAATGCACCAAAGGTCATAACGAACACAATTAGACAATCCAACACAGTATTATACATGAACTAATAATCCAAATCAGTATCCATAATTCATTTCTAGTAACTAGATTATCTTAAAATGATCTCAAGGCATTGAAAACACATGAAGCCTTACATAAAGTAAAACTCAACTGTAGGCCTATTATCATTATAAGGCCGAAATTACATGTTAGAAATATGTCCATGATTAAAATTTTCATTTAAGATAAAAGGAGCAAGTCTTGAGCTTTAGAGATTTAGGTGATAACTTGGGAATATAAACATGATATGCAAGGCTTGAAACATAAACATCATATGCAACTCCATTGTCTTATCTTTAAGAATTAAAGTGATGACTTAAAATATAAACATGATCTTGCAAAGCTTGAGAATTAAACATGATATGCAAGTCCATTTTCTTATCTTTTAAAATTTAGGTGATAACTTGAAATATAAATATGATTATGCAAGGCTTGAAAATTAAACATGATATGCAAGTCCATTTTCCTATGTTTAAGAATTAAGGTGATGACTTGAAATATAAATATGATTATACAAGGCTTGAAAATTAAACATGATATGGAAGTGCTTGAAACATAAACATGGATGCAAGTTCCTTTTTATATCTTGTTAAGCTCCAAACTCAAGACTTCTTAAAGAATGAACTCTTTAACTCCAATTAATCTTAACAAAGAAGAAGTGAGCTTTAGAGTTTTTATTACCATGGTTCCAAGAACCTTATTTTATGAACTCATCATCAAGCTAAAAGAATTGGTTTAAAGGAAACTAATTTTTCCATTAATCTTTTGACAACAAAAACTAAACCTTGAGCTTTAGAGGTCCATTATATGATGGATTTACAAGCACTACTATGATTCCTTATCATCAAGCCATGGTCATTAGCAAGCCATAGAATTCGAAATTTTAAGCAAAGAAACAAGAGAAATAACATGAAATAAACTCCCTATCAAGTTGTTTTCTTGTTTACAAGGGATCAAGCTTGATGATGATGCATACATGGTTGTAATAATTTTGTTTATGTATAATGGAAAAAGAAACATTAGAAAAAGAAAGCATATATGGTTGTAATAATTTTGTTTATGTATAATGGATGAAAACACTAAAATATGGTGCTAATGGGAGACATTGTGGCTTATAACCTTATGCTGGAAATGGGTGGGTTTTCTTTTGATTAAACATAGCCATAAATGATGGAAAAGAAAGCTAAAGAAATGGTGATAATGTTGGATATGTTTCTTTGATGGAAAAACCATTAAAATATGATGTAATGGAGGCATAAGTCGCTGGTTTTTGGTTCATTAGGATTAGATTTCATATTATATGCAAATCGTAAATCATGTATTAGATGTCTAGTTACTTAGGTAAAAGATTTGGAATTGATAGATTAGTGAAAAAGGGTAAAAGGTTAAGTGTTTAGTGTAACACCCCAATTTTTCCCGTGTACAAATGACCAAAATGCCCCTAAGGTCATTTTACCAGGAAAATGAGGATCGCTGGCCCTGGTCATCCTCCAAGGGATGTTTTGATGTTGAAAGGGGATTACATGTGCTAGAGAAGAAGAATCTCATTTTTGAGTTCCAATGCGCAAAATGACCAAAATACCCCCATGGCTAAGTAACACCGAATTAAGTGCCGATTGAGCCTGGACTTCACCCAAAGGTTTGAAATGATGTTTTTAAGTAATATTTAACATCGGGTTTAGCTTGGGTACCCCGGGAGGTTTTTTTGCAAAAAAATTATTGTTTTGCCCTCTGCTAAGTGCATTTTGGGCCTAATAATACGATTAACGAAACCTAAGCAATATTAGGCTCTAATTAAAGATTAGTAAATCCTAATTACTAATCTAGAGTCAAAATAATTAAGTAAGGTTAATTAGAACCTAAGATTGCTTAGAGAAACTCAAAATCCTTTTATTGATTTAAGACTTTATGTCACATTTTCATGAATAGTAAAATCCCTATTCCAATTTCCTTAAATCATGGAAATGGTCATATCATGAGATTCCTCCCTAATAAAGGTAGATTTGCATTTATCAAGCAAGAGCACTCTTTAATCTTGTCTTGAGCCACCTTAATTACTCATTTTCTCACCTAAAATACTAAATTACAACCCCTAATCCATGTCCTAACCAAATCAACTTTTAAACATACCTATAAACCAACATTAAAATGAGATTTTCTCCTCGCCATTCTCCTAAACACAACCGGTTTCCTCCGTCCATTTTTCATCCATCACATGTTGAAATTCAATTAAAATATACTTAAAGAACCATACTTAGCCATACCTTGAGCCATGCCTTGAACCATACTTTGCCATACCTTGAGCCATGCCTTGAACCATACCTAGCCATACCCAAAGCCATGCCATGCAAAGAGATATTTTTCTCTTCCTTGCCATTTCACCTCCCTTGTATTTCATTTTCTATAAATAGGCATCAAGAGAACTTGCAAAAAGACTTGATCATACTTACAACTTCAAGTTTTCTTTCTTTAAGCTCAAAGAGTTCTTCTTCTCCTTGTTCTTCATTCTTCCAAGAGCCACCATACTCTACCATTTCCTAACCTCAAACCACCACACAACCACCATAAATATTCCTTTAAACACATAACCTCTCCACTTCTAAGATCAAAAACCCAAGACAAACCTTTCTTCCTTTTCTTTCCTTCTTAGCCGAAACCAAATAGCACCAAGGAAGATTTGTTCTTCTCATCACATTTCCAAGACCAAGCCTTTCTCTTTTCAAAAGAAAAACATCTTTGGTAGGGAGTTGTTTTAAATATTGTTATTCTTTTCTTTTGTTTTACTCTTGGTTTAAGATATTTTAATGTTGATTCTTCCTTCCTCCACCACATTTTTGGTTCCTTATTCTCCTTTTCTTCTTTATTTTCGGCCTTGGTGGCCAACATAATGAAGAATCCATGGCTTGATGATGAGGATCTTGGGTGTTGGTTGCAAAACCATCATTTATTTGACCTCCAAATCTTGAAGGTTTCACTTTTAAGAGTTTTAGCAAAATATTATGTTAAATGGTAGTCTTGAGTGTAACATCCTCCCTAGTACAACTCCATCCTTAAGCCATGACATCGTACTTGAGAGTCGTTACTTATTAATTAGTGGACCTTTCTTAAGTATCTATAGCAAGCTCAATTAACGTGTATAGTAACTAAGCACAATTCTAATAAAACATATTACAAAGAAAACACATCATTTATTGAATACATATTTAAGTACAAAAGGAAGCTCAAAGGAGCTTTAGTACATATCTTCTAATACATTTACATAGGCATCTATTCTACTAAGTAGAACATAATAAAAACAATAACTACTACACTATCGCCATTTTGAGTTCTTTTGCGTAGCAGGTTTCAGTCCTTTGGCTTAACCTTAGGCGACATCGGAAACACAAATATATAGGGATAAGAATTACACAATTCTGGTAGGCACTCCAGTTACACACTTATAATGTCATCGTCATCGCCACAGCCACTTCGGTTTATTAGAAAAATATGATCATTCAATATGTATTAACGATTTATTTTTAAAGTTTCAAATCATACTTCCGAAGTGGGTTGTTTTTAAGAATCAATCACTTTGTACATATTTACCATAAGCTCAAATTCATAGTAGATAATGTCAATTAAAATGATTCGATATGATACAAATATGAATATATCGAATATAGGGAAATTGTTTTTCATTGCCCTTGATAAATTGAAGAGGACCTCATCTATCTCTATTTTCCCTCTAAAAGTCGAACAAGATCTCATCCCCCTCTATTTGCCCTTTACAAGTCGAAAGGATCTCATCCCTCTCTATGTGCCCTTGACAAGTCAAAGAGGATCTCATGTTTCTCGTGGCTATAGAACTTAGTTCAACATATCATTCACTTTTCTTTTTCCAATGCATGCATAAAGCATGTCAGGACACTCATTCACAATGCAATTCTCATTTGTATCTCATAAATCAATCTTTTAAATTGTCTAGCATGCCTTCATATGTCACAAGTCATATAGCCAAAAAATTAGCATTAAGTATTCATGTCATACTAAAATGTCATTACTTCATCCATTCAAAGCATTGTTGTATTCTCAGCATAATGGAGATTTCACATGCTCATAGCACAATTTATTTGCACATCAAACAATTAATTCAGAGGCTATAAAAATTGTCAAGAAAACTTCAATGTGTCCCCAAGGACCCATGAAAATTTCAATACAAATGGAGGTCTCTAGCTCCCTCAATAAATTGTACAAATTCAGTGGTCAAGGACCACCAATTCACAGTGTAGACTAGAGTTCTCATCATTTTTAACCTTAGCAAATGATTGAATCAATGTACACTAAAATTTACAGTATTTAACATTTTATTAACTTCATGTAAAAATTTCAAGGGCTAATTCAATCATTTGATATGGTAATAAAATCAGGCAACTTTATTGCTTCAGTTTCAACATTTCAAGCAGCATCAATCTCATTTTGGTTTCTGATTTTTTTGAGGTAGTAAACCTTAAATTCAAGATCTAAGAAAATTCACGTAGTTAATTTAAGATGTTAAATCCAACATATAATTTTTATAGCTCATGACACCCAAAAATATACCACAAAATTCGTACACCACCTTACAGGAAAACCAAAAATCCAGCCTAGTCCAAACTTCTTTTGATAAAAACCATTTTCTAACACTATCCAAACACAACACCAAAATTAATACATCAATATCAACATAATATCAATCAATACAACCAGAAATTTCGGACCTACTTCAACCCAAAACAGATAGAGAAATTTGACAAAGAAAGACAACAAAAACCCTACTTGGATGGTTCCTTGGCCCCAAGATGCTTTAAGATAGCTTCCTTCCACTCCAAAGCTCTCCAAATCAAACCCAACTCTCTTTAACACAGTGAGAGTGAGGTAGCAAGGTAGGGTTTGGTGAGGAACAAGGATTCTAATCGGTTAGATTTGTAGGGCTTGAGGTGTAGATGAAGTCTAGTAAAGGAATCTGAAACTTTAACAACCCTAGCTTAGGATTTATGGACTTAGAACTCAAAGTGAAGCTCAAGAGGATGAAAATGGTGGTTGGTTCTTCTCTCCTTGAAGGTTGCATGAAAATGAAGTTTAATGAAGGAGGATTTGGCTTCTTGAAAAGATTAGAACATGTGTTGATCTTATAATGGATGTATAAAGATATTTTGGGATAAAGCAAAATGGATGGCTAAGATTTAATCTTGGATTCCAAGATTAAATCTTGGCCTTCCACATGTCCTAACTAGATGGATATTATCCATTGGTGGTGATGGAAATATCTTTCGGTGTTAAAAAGTCGCACAGAAATTTTACCGAACGGGTAAAACGCAATCATTAACCGATATTACTCAAAAATTAAATTCAGGTAGAAAATCCTTATTTCTAACTATTTCTAACCTTAACCCTCTCTTTTCACCATCCCAGGCATTTCTTGTCCCGAATCTAGGGTTTTGGCTCTTGAGCCCATGGGGCCCGCAAGGTTACTATTTACCGCCCGAATTTTTTTTTTTGAAGGTCTGTTGGGCCACCCTCATCATTGCTATACTATTAGATTTTTGAAATTATGAATAACAAATCCCAAATTAATTTTAAAATAATTTTCGGGTGTTACGTTAAGTTCAACCTTAAAGTTGATTGTTAATTTAGAGTGAAAACTCTAAGGGGCCTAGAGCACTAAAATAAAGAATTGAACTTGCATTCATGTTTACATTTCTTTTCTAGCATATTTACTTTTCAAGTCATCACTTAAACTTAAAGATTAAAACGAGAGCTTGCATTTTCATATCACCTAAATAATTAACTCGAAGCCTACCTATTTCAACCTTAAAGTTGATTGTTAATTTAGAGTAAGGGACCTAGAGCACTAAAATAAAGAATTGAACTTGCATTCATGTTTACATTTCTTGTCTAGCATATTTATTTTTCAAGTTATCACCTAAACTTAAAGATTTAAAACTAGAGCTTGCATTCTCATATTTAAATTTATAGCTTTCCATAGCATACTTATGTTTTTCTTGCCATCACCTTATAATGCCAAGATAAAAAATGAAGCTTGCATTGCATGTTTAGAATTATGCTATCGCTTGATTAACCTTGTGCTCAAGACTCACCATTTCAACTCACTTGAGAATTTTGACTTATGGAATATATATCTTATTAAATGTAGACATCCTTTTATTAAGCTCTCTAATTTTTGCTACTTGATCTAAGGTTATTTATTGTGTTTCCATAAGAATATGAATTAAAGTACTTATCCTATAAATTGTTGTGATTTTCCCATATGCTTGAGAAATTATGTGAAATTGAGGACTTACATGTTTAGTTATTTGATTTTGAAGGAATATGGCATGTTACAATTTCACTTGGAATATCTTAAAGTTGCATAGGTTCAAAAGAGCATGGGAAAAGTATATGATATGGTTATGACTTTGCATCTTAACATAATATGCTAATATAAAGGTGACATAAAAATATGTGAAAATGATCCTCTAGACTTCGAATTAAAGGTTATGAGAGGTAATCCAATGAGGAAGTGATCCTTTGGATCTCAAATTAAAGGTTATGAAAGGTGATCCTATTGCCCCCTATCCGCACTCCAAGAGTTTGGTGTTAACTTATCATAGGATAAGATTATGCTAGTGATGACTAGTGAGGTATGAGCTCATAACCTAGAACTCTCAAAAGGCGAGAGAATAGGGTGGCCCTAAATGAGAGAAAGAATTAATCTAAGTCACCTAAAAGATAAGTGGAAAAAAGTCATGTTACAATTGTTATGATCCATGAGTATTTTCTATACGATTGAAATTAGTATATCATAACTTACATTGCCATGCATTTCATGATAAAGTATGTTAAAATCATGACATCCAAGATGCATACTAAAATAAATGGGCCTCTGGAAATGGTACTTTAGAAATTTAAAATTGTACCTTATGCATGTCCACCTTTTTACAAAGAAACCCTTCTAAGAACATAGATGATGACACCAAGATAGGAGCATATCTTACGAGATTCTTTATCAAGTTTCTCACTCCCTTTATCTTTTCTTTCCATCGCGTCTTCAGGACGATGGCAGCCTTCGTGATTTATGTTGATGCGCCAACATGGAACTTCATTTTGACGCCACACACCATTCATACCATTTTGTGGTCGTTGTTCCTGTGCATGTCCGTATTTCTCGATTTGTTGTTGCCAGCTAGTTACCAGTTCCAGTTTATCGACTTCACCCTTCGCCGACGACCTACTCTTCGAGCGCACACGCCCCCGAGGAGAGCATATCCGTTGTACCCCGATGCTGCTTCCACCACCTGCCCCTGGAATACGTTCCCGCTCACCTCTCGACTTATTCTGAGCGACTTCCGAGACAGGAAATCCCATCCATGGGTTCTTCCCACCGTACCCATGGAGTTAGGTAGCGAGCATTTTGCGATGTAGCCACTTCAAGGAGGTAGAATGAGGATGGTGCCCCGTCATGGAGCACATGCCCGACCCTCCACCGCTTGGCCACCCCGACCAAATTGGCTCAGGAGATTGGGTATGTACATCCTTTTGATGGGAAGGAGTAAGCCCACCACTCTAGTGCACACACACGTACATGTTTAGGATAGCCTTCTCTTGCTTTTAAGGTTATCTATTTAGATGCACTGTTTAGATAGGAGGTTCTAATGTATTTTCTTTATGTTTCTTCATGTTATGCACGAATGACCGTATTAACGCTACTACTTGTCTGATAACTATTTATATGTCTAACTGATGTTGTTTCATTTATGGTTTTATGTTTCAGTTGATATGTCATGATTTCCCCTAATTGATTATTTCAAGGCAACGATGTAGTTTACTTTATGCGTGCGTATGGCTCACATTTGTTTCTCAAGAAAAATTTTACCCATATTTTCTTAAGTATTTTCTAAAACCAAAGTTAAGAACTGAGACAAAAGAGTAATAACTAATAATTAATTTGAATACATCCTAGGTGTATTGAGTTAAATATTAGGGTGTTACATTTAGGTCAAAACAAGACAAGGTAAAAAGAATAATCATACACTAGTAAATGAAGTAATTTCAAATGAGTTAAATTCAATTTATAACATAAGTTCTAAACTTAGGACAAGAAAATGTAATTGTACTAGATTTCACCTAAACCGAAATCTTAACCTTAAGCTTAAAATAGTTAATTTTATGAGTTGTTTAAGGAAAGGAAAATTTAATTTTACCTTAAGCAATCTTAGACTCTAATCACCTCAAGTAATATTTTTAACCTTAGGTAATTAATTTTTAACTTAAGGTTAATGAATGAAATCAATTAAAAGGATCAAAGCCTAATATCGCCTTAATTACTTAAGTAAACTCATTAAGCATTAGCTAGGGGTAAAAAGGTAATTTCACATATAACTCTCTAGAATTAGCTAAGCTTTCCAAATATTACTTAGTACAACCATTTTAGGCTTCCCGGGTGATGACCATTTTCAAACATTGCTCAAACTCAGATTAAATTATCACAGGGTAAAATGGTAATTTCACGTAAAAACTCCTTGAAATTACTGGACATCCTCAAATTGTACTTGAAATAGTCATTTTGAATCTTTGGGTGAAAACCAAACTCAAAGACTACATAATTTCATGTAAAATTACTAATTTTACGTATGGTAAAAATTGAGAAATTGAGATTTTTATCTCCAAGGCACATATAATCCCCATCAAGTATTAAACTAACCCCTCAAGATAATCTAGATTGGTTATCTTTGATTTTCTAGGTAAAAATGACCTCAGGCATTTTTTTCATTTTACACGTACAAAAAATAAGGGTTTGTGACTCTTGCACGAATCATTATTCAAGTTTCTCATAATGTTTCTCTAACGTTATATTCCTTTATTGAGGATTATTCATCTTCAAATTGCGTGCAAAAGTTACCTAGGGGCATTTCGGTAATCTTACACAATAGGAAAGTCGGGCGTTACATATATCCTTCTAACATGATTCTTTCTTTTAGGTGACTTAAATTTCTTATTATCTTTTCCATGGGGGTTTTTCTAAATTCTCTCCTCTTAGAGTTCTAGGTTATGAGCTCATACCTAACTAGTCGTCACTAGTCTATACTTATCCTCTTGATAAGCTAAATTCCTAACTCTAGAGTACGGAGGGGGCATGGATCACTTTTCATAACCATTAATTCCTGAGTCTTAAGGATCATTTCCATGTGTCTTATGTAACCTTTAATCTTAGCATGTTATTTAGATATGCAAGCATGAACATATAATTATAACTTATCCTTTAATATCTCATGCTCATAGAATACTTAAATAATGCACCTCAATTAATCGATCATAAACATAACATGCCACAATTCATCGTGTAATTGATCACATAAGTATGCATCACAAGTCATATAATTTTCATCTAAAACACATGAACATGGTTTTCATAAGACATCATTCATATTGACCTCATCTAGTTATCAATATTTACACTTAAGCCCCAAAGGGTCAAAATTGCAATTTTCAAAGATTACGGGTCAAAGTATAATTTCCCCTTTTTAACATATTTTCTCAATGTAACGTCCTTATTTTTTGAGAGTACAAATGACCAAAATGCCCCTAAGGTCATTTTTACCCGAAATTCGATGATAGTCAACTCAGGAGTTCTCAATAGGTTAACTCATTGTTTGAAGGGATCATATATGTTATGTTTGATATCCAGGTGAAATCTCGTTTTTCAAACTTTTGTGAATGACCAAAATACCCTTGCTGTTCCACTGTAGGTGCCGTTTGAGCCTTGAACTTTTCCAGGAAGTTTGGAATGATGTTTTTGACTTGGTATTCTATGTTTAGCCCTGCCTAAGGTCTGGAAGCTTTAGTGCAAAATTACTATTTTGCCCCTAGAACAGTGTACAGTGAGCCTAATGACACGATTAACAAACCTAAGCAATATTAGGCTCTAATCGAAAATTAATTTATTTCGATAATTAATCCAGAGTCAAAATAATTTATTAAGGTTAATTAGGACCTAAGATTGCTTAGTTAAACTCTAATTGCATTCTTTAATTCAAGATTCCTAGTCATGGAATCTTGAATAGTATTTCTCTCCAATTCCTTAAATTAAGGAATTGTGCCATACCTCATTTGACCAAAAGAATGATTTTAAATTGTTAATCTAGTAAGATTACCCTCCTAATCAAGTCTTGACAACCTTAATTAGCCAATTACCTCACCTAAACACTTTCTTACAACTCCTAACCAAAACCTTAATCAAAGAAACACCTAAACACATCACTAAACCAAATTACATGAACAAATCTCTTTCCCCCTTGGCTGTAAAATCTGCCAATACATGACCCCAAGAAAAGTGTCACATGTTGATTTTTATCTCACTCAAGAGCCATGCCTAAGCCATACCTCAAGCCATACCTCACCATGCTTTCAACCATGCTTTGCCTATGCCTAGCCCATGCCAATCAAAGAGATATTTTCCTCCCCCAAAGACCAAGCAAGGCCGTCGGCCTTCTCCCCCTTGGTAGCCACCATTGTGCAAAATTTCTATAAATACCAAGCTTGGAAGAACTTGGTTACACTTTAGAAGCTTTGCCAAGTTTAGTTTTCTTGCTTTTTCTTGCATTTTCCCTCTAAGTTCTCTTTATCTTGTTCTTCTTCTTCTTCCTCTCAAAGAACCTTTCCACCACTACAAACCACCACAAACAACTATAAACCACCACTCCCTTGTAACATCCTCCCAAGTGCAATGTCATCCTTAAGTAATGACATTATACTTAGGAGTTGTTACTTATAAATTAGCGACCTTTCTTAGTTGTCTATGGCAAGAGTGATCGAGTCGAATTATGTAGTGACCAGATTATGGTTCTATCAAAATATACAGCAAGGAAACAAAATATTTATTTAGTATACATCAAGTACAAAAGGGAGCTCTTCTATGAGCTTTAGTACACATCTTTTCCTTACTATATTTACAGATACATATACATATCTAAGTACAAACAATATGAGTCTCCACTACTAAGCTAGAAATTCCAATTCAGTCTTTCTTGTAGGGCTTCACCGTCCTTCTGGAATTAACCTAGACGACATCGGAAACAAACATAGGGGTGAGAATTCTAAAATTCTCAGGGCATCCCCAAAACATATAATGAAACTCATGTCATCGTTATCGTCCCAGCCACTTCGGTTTATTAGTAAAATTGTGAGCATGCAACATATATCAAAGGTTCATTTTAAAGTTCAAAAGTCATCCTTCTGAAGTGGATTTATTTTAATTACTCCATCACTCAGGATACATATGTCATACTACTCAACATCATAATAATTCATTTTCAACTTTACGTGCCCTCTGGACATCAAAGGGGACCTTTTCTTGCCCTTTTTGGACTAAAGGGGACCTCTCCCGTGCCCTTTACATATTTAGGGGACTTGTCCCGTGCCCTTTACGCATTTAGGGGACCTTTCTCGTGCCCTCTATAGACTAAAGGGGACCTTTCCTGTGCCCTTTACACCTTCAGGGGACTTGTTCTCCACTTGATACATACTCCAACCTCAAGCTTACATTACTACATACACTAGCATAGTTTCTAAATTTCATAACGTTTCAACCCTATATATACAGTCAATCACAAGTGATTCCCATTCACTCCCCATAAATCAATTGGTAATGTCACTAACATGCATTCATATACATCATACTTGAACTAGAGTTCACTTGACTCCTAGATCAAGAGTTTAATTCATTTTCAATACAAGGACCAGCATTTGGCAGAATTCAGGCTTACGGAGAATGATTTAGTTCACAAATCAGACAATCAATTTAAAGGCTGTGAAAATTCCCTGAGGTACCTCAATATGTCCACAACACTCCATAAAAATTTCAAAAAAAGGAGCTCTCTAACTCCTTCAATAAATTGTACAAATTCAGTGATTAGGGACCACCAATTCACAGCTCAGACTAGAGTTATCATAATTTTTAACCCTATAAAATAATTGAATAAATTCAAAAACAAAATCAAGGTTGAACTTCATGATGTGATAAACACTCTGTAAAAATTTCAAAGAAAAAATCAATCGTTTACTATGTTAAAAAAATTGGCAAACTTCATAGCTTCAGTTCCACAAATCCAGGCAGCATAGACACACTTTCAGTTCTTGAATTTTTTTAAAGCATTAGGAGTCAAATTCAGAGCCCAAGAAAATTTGTGGAACTATCCTAGGATGTTGGCTTTAACATATATTTTTTATAGCTCATGAAAATACCCACAATAATGCCAGAAAATTCGTGAACAATCCCTGCCTAGAAGAATTCCGAAAATCCAGCAGCATAGTTCAAAATTCCTTTTGACAAAAATGATTTCTAATATCATCCAAACACCACACCAAAATTAATACATCAATATTCATATGCTATCAACCAATGAAACCAAAAATATCAGGCTCAATCAAATCATAAATTTCCAGAGCAAATTTGAAAGAAAAGTGGATGAGTAAGGCCCTACTTGACTCTTTGAAGCTTAAACTCTTGTTCTTAACTTTGCTCAAGGATCCTCCACCAATTTCTTGATCTAACCCTCTCTCTAATCCTCTTACAACACTGTAAATAACAGCTAACTTTATGCTATGGTGAGATAAGGGTTGTGTAATAAGGAATTGATTCAAGTTTTCAAGAGGTAAATTTGTGTTTGTGACAAAACATATGGATGTTTGATGTTGTGGCTTAGTGTTCTTAGTATGTTTTTTATGTTTTTGAAGAAGAAAAGATGGAAGAATGGCTTAATGGAGTTCTGGCCGAGACTTAAGGAAGAAGAAATGATGAATTTTGATTTATTTTCTTTTTCATTTGAAGATAATGCATACATTAATGAATTATGCAATGTGTTTCTTGAAGATAATTTTGTGCAATTTTGTAACATCCTCATTGGCTCATAGAAAAGGGCAATGGTGTGGCCTATTTTAAGCCACACAATTGTCATATTATGTGTCTAATTTGCACTACAAATTTCATACAGTGTAAGAAACTACACAGTAATTTAACCAAACAGGTAAAATACCATATCCATAAAATAGATGTTTCCTGAAAATAAATTTGGTCTAAAATTCTTATTTCTGACATTTTCTAACCTCCATCCTATATTTTCTCAATCTCGGGCATTTCCTCCGATTCTTGTTTGGTTGTTAAGAGCTTGAGGCCCACAAGATTACTATTCACCAGCTTTTTTTTTTTTTTGCAGTTGTTGGGCCACCCTCATTATTACTATACTATTAGATTTTTGAAATTACGAATAACAAAGCTCAAATTAATTTTTAAATAATTTTCGGGTGTTACATCCCTCACTTTAAACCATCTCTTAAACACTCAAACTTTCCATTTCCAAGCTTAGAAACTCAAGGAAAAATCATCTTCCTTGAGCTTCCTCTTTGGCCGAATACACATCCACATCCAAGGGAAGATTTTGTCTTTTCAACTCTTCAAGAACTCAAGCTTTCTTTCATTTCATCAAAGACTTCCTTAGATAGTGCTTTGTTTTCAAAGTTTTCTTTATCTTCTTTAAAAAGTTCTAGTTTTCTCTTGGTTCAAAACTCTTTTCTCTTCTTCTTCCCTTTTCAGCTATGAGGCCTTTTCAAGAGAAAAACTTTAGCTTGATGATGAGGTTTCAAGATAATGACTTGTTGATGTCTTGTGAGAAACCTCTAAGGCTTGAAAAACTTGGTCTTGGACCATATATGCTCTTGGTTTCTTTTCCTTTTCCTTGCTCAAGTTTCGATTTTTCCTTTTCTTTCCCTAGCTAGAGTTTCGGTTTCTCTTACTTTTTCCCTTAAAGATTTCGGTTTTTCTTCCTAGGTTTGAACAAAGTTTGCTAAAAATGTTAAGTAGGTCACAAAAGTTTTGTTAAAGAAAATTAATCCTATATTTTCAAAGAGCTCTAAGCTTACCCTTGCCAACCTTAAAGTTGGTCGGCCGTTCTAAGAGTTTTACTCTAGATTGAAGCCCATGAGCAATAAAATAAAGAATATGACTAAGTTCTTTGTATTTTGTTTAGACAAAGTGTTGAGCTTTGTGTCTATTTTCTTGAGCTTGATGATGAAGTTCAAAACCAAAGGCTTCTTTGAAGTCTTGGTGCTAAGAACTCTAAAGCTCACTTTATGTTTGTTAAGGTACATATTTGGGTTGAGGTTGTGATGTTCCTTTGAAGTCTTGTAAGAGCTCTAGCTAAGATAAAATGAGTTGCACACATGTTTATATTTATACCTTGCATAGCATGTTTATTTTGATGTCATCATTAAACTCTCAAGAATAACTAAATGGACTTGCATTATCATGTCTAAATTCCAAGCTTGCATTTCATGTCTATATTTCAATTCATCACTTAATCTTTAAAGATAATAAAAAGGTTGCACCTCATATTTATTTTATGCTTTCATTTTACTTTCTAATGAAGAATAAAATAAGTGCATATCATGTTTAAGTTTATGCCATCACTTAAACCTCCTAGAGCTCAAAGACTTGCCCAAGTATCTTGCATAAAGTTTTAGAAGATGGAGGCATTTCAAGGATGCCATTTTGGCCTTGTGATGATGATGATGGACTTGGAAGAGTTCATCTAATCATAAGTGCCCATAGTTTAAGTCTTGGAATTTTTCCAAGCTTAGGTGTACTCAAGGAACTTTATGAACAAGGTTTTATGTTTTAAATCTATTCCTTGAGCTAAATTATTTAGCTACTGACCTAGCACATATTTAAGTGATTTCAATGAGATTAATTGGTTTCTAAAAGAGTTTTGAGTTCCTAAATTGATTCCAAGAGAAACTAGCAACTTAAATGCATTTAAATCATGTGATTATGTGATTATATGATGACTATGATTTTGGTTCTGCCCTTGGAGTTTGGCTACTATATGAATGCTGTTCTAAGGTGTTAAAATGTGTAAAATTATGCTTGAGTGAAGCAAGGAACGATTTAGGAAAGTTAGGAAAGAACAAGTAACTAGAAAGGACTTAAAATGTGAATTCTAGAACACTTAGATGCACAAATTTGTAATTCTGTTGGCATAATTGGACTTAAGAAAAATGGTTTATAATTAGTTAATATGTGTAGGAATCCCTCATAATTGGTTTAGGAGTTAATTATAGAGCCTTAGGCGAAGACGGAACTTAGAAAGGGTCAAAGATGGAGATTTTAGGACCCCGTATACATAAAGCAAAATTCTGCCCAAAGTAACTAGAACTGTTTGGTTATGTTATAAATCATAAACTTTAGCGGAAATTGTAGGTAATGATCCCTTAGATGTTATAAAAATCCATAATGAAGGTTAGGATAATTGGAACACAAGTTGAAAACCTAAGGGCCAAAGCATAAGACACCATAAGATAGGAGGTGTGATGTGAGCATGAGACCGAGTGGGCATACTCATAATGATGTGAATATGTTAATATCATGAGCATGAGACTATATGTGTATTTGTGGCATGTTGATATGATGATGTGGTATGCCATGTTTGTGATGCATGAGAATGCGGAATATGATGAGTTAGTAGGATATGCTCTTGTCAATTAGAGATCTATTTAATTGAGAAGGTTTAATGAGGATGATACGTGGTCTGTAACACCCTAAAATTTAATTAAAAATTAATTTGAGCTTTATTAATCTTAATTTCAAAAATCTAATAGTTGAGAAATGATGAGGGCGGCCCAATGACCTTCAAAAAAAAAAAAAAATTTTGGCCGTGAATGTAACATTGCGGGCCTACAGCCGCCGGACAGCTTAAACCTAGATTCACCAGAGGTGCCCGAAATTAGGAAAACATGGGAATAAGGTTAGAAATAGGTGGGAATGATAATTTTATACTTAAAATTAATTTTCGGGCAATATGGTTCAATGGTAAGTGTTTACCGTTCGGTGAGATTTTGGTGTGCGGTTTCTAACACGAAAGATATTTCCATCATAAACAATGGATAATATCCACCTCTTTAGAGTATGTGGAAGGCCATCCAAGATTAAATCTTAGCCATCCATTTTGCTTTACCACAAAATATCTTCAAGCATTCAATGCAAAATAAACAAGTCATCAACTTCTCCTCCAAGCCACCTAACCTTATCATTTTCTTCTCCAAAATTTCGTGCAGCCTTCAAGGAGAGAAGAACCAGCCACCATTTTCATCTTCTTGAGCTTGATCTTGAGTTCTAAGCCCAAAAACCCTAGCCTAGAGTTGTGGAAACCTCAAAGTTCCTTCATTAAACTTGTTCTACACATCAATACCTACAAATCTAACCGATTAAAATCTCAAATCTCCATCAATCCTCACCTTGATACCTCACTCCCTCACTGATTTAAGGAGGGTTTGAAGTTGGTTTGGTAGCTTTGGAGTGGAAGGAATCAAGCTTGGATCATCTTGGAGCCAAGGATCCACTAAGTTACTACAAGTAGGGTTTGTTGTCTTTTCTTGTCAAAATTTTCCAATCTATTTTGGGTTGAGATATGTCCGAAAATTTTAGTTGTATTGACTGATATGATGTTGATATTGATGTGTGAATTTTGTTGGTGTGTTTGGATGGTTCTAAAAAGGGGTTTTTATCAAAGGAAATTGGGACTAGGCTGCTGGATTCCTAGTTTTCCTGGAAGCCGTCATTAATCACAAATTTTTTGGTATATTTGTGGGTAATTAAATGATCTACAAAAATTATATGTTGTAGTGGACATCTTGAACTGACTACATGAATTTTCTTGGGTGTTAATTTTAAAGTTTTCTGCCTCAAGAAAATCAAGAACCGAAATGTGTCTGATGTTGTCCTGGTTGTTGAAACTGAAGTAACAAACTTGTCTGAATTTATTATTATAGCAATTGATTGATCTAGCTCATGAAACTTTTACCCGAAGTCAATAACATATTGAAGTGTCACTGTAAATTTTCTTAGGCATTGGTTCCATCAATTTCTAGGGTTAAAAATTAAGGGAACCCGGATCTGGTCTGTGAATTGGTGGCCCCTGATCACTAGACTTGTATCTTTTACTGAAGTAGCTATAGAGCTCTGTTTGTCCTGAAATTTTTACAGGTTATCCTAGACACATCAAAGTGCCATACAGAATTTTTGTGGCTCTTGGAATAGTCATTTGGTATGGTAATTAAATGTTGTACCCAGAACAATAACTCTCCAAGGTGCTGGAATGTGAGAATGGCTAGAAATTATGATAGTTTGATATTTATTCCAAGTCTATGGTGTATGAATGCATGATAGTGACTTTAAGGTTTGGTTTATGAGAAATGAATGAGAGTCATTTGTGATTGATTGTTTATATGTGAACTTGATGATGGTATATGTTCTAAGTAGAGAAATGAAAGTCCCCTTTATTATGTGGAGGGCATTAGAAAAGTCCCCTAAATGTGTAAAGGGCATTAGAAAAGTCCCCTTTTATGGGCGAAAGGTCCCCTTTTATGGGCACGGAAAGTCTCTTTTAGTGGGCATGAAAGAAAAAGTCCCTTCAATGTACGAGGGCACGTATATTTCAAAATGTAATACTATGCTATTGAGTAGTATTATGTGTGTATATTAAGTGATTGAATAATAAAAGCTACCCACTTTGGAAAGATGATTTTGAAACTTTAAAATGAATTTTTAGTTTACATTACATGATCACATTTTTATAATAAACCAAAGTGGCTGGGCGATGACGATGACATTTATGTTGTGTATCTGGGAGTTATCCTACTGGAATTGTGTAATTCTCACCCCTACGTTTTTGTGTTTCCGTGCCTCCAGGTTATCCAGAGGACTACGAGGTTGCTACACTAAAGGAATCGATCGCAGTAGTTTAGTAGTTAGTGTTTTTATTATATTGTACTTAGTGGTGTGTATATGTTTGTAATCGAAGTAGAGAACATGTATGTATTCAAGCTCATAAAAGAGCTTCCTTTTGTATTTACTTATGAAATAAATAAATGTTTTGTGTATTTGTTGTATATATTTAGTAGAACCATGAATTAGTTACTAGCTGACTTGATCAATATTGCTATAGACAACTAAGAAAGGTCCGCTAATTTATAAGTAACAACTCCTAAGCATAATTTCATGACTTAAGGATGACGTTGTATTTGGGAGGATGTTACATTATGGTATGAGCAGTTCATCCTTGTAGGACCTTGAGGAATGGACTAGCTATGCTTCCTTAGTAAATGTCATGCTTTATAATTCTATATATGTGTATGACTTGATTTTGAATGTTGTGGATTGCTGCCACACTTAGCTTGGTATTGAGCCTGATCAACTCAATAATTCTTGTTTGGTGTGACAGGAATTGATGACTTCAAATCGGCAAACTGAGGAGCGAGAGGAAATAACGCTCGAATGATGGACACCTTTCATGAAATGGCAATGAGAGAACAAGCTGAGTAGCCAATAGGATGATGGAAAGGTTGGATCAACATGCTGAAGGAAATCCAATTGGGAATCCTGGAGGAGTAGGAGTGGACATGGAATACCAGAAGTTCGCTGAGTTTAGGAAAGCAAACCCTCCGCCATTTCGAGGAGCTTTTAATCCAAACAAAGCAGAAGAATGGATTAAAGCTATGGAGAAGATTTTCTCGGTTCTTCCATGTACGAAATCCAGAAAGTGGCCTTTGCTACTTACATGATGGAAGCGTGGAGTTTTGGTGGGTTGGCACCCAGGGGTTGTTCGAAGCTTCTCAAACTGAAGTCACTTGGGAGATCTTCAAGGAAGCTTTCTACCACAAGTACTTCCCCTCGGTGAGAAATGCAAAGGAGCTGGAATTCATGGCACTCAAACAAGGGTCCATGAGTATAGCAGTACACAGCAAAGTTCGAAGAGCTCTGCAAATTTTCCACCATTTGTCAGCGTAATCTGATGAAGCTTGGAAGTGCATGAAGTATGAAGGAGGGTTACATGAAGATATTGAGGCAGCTGTGAGTCTTTTGGAGATCAGGGATTATGTGACTCTGGTAAATAAGTGTAGGCATGAGAGGACTCCAACAAAAAGTTGGCAATCATCCAATCTGCTAAGAATACTTCTAATAAGAGACTTGGCACCTGAAGACCAAGATGACGAGGAGGCCCCACCCTAAAGGAAGTCGTTTCAACCCAATCTGGGGGTAAACAACAACAACGGCTAATCACGAGCCAAGATTATCTAAAATGTGGGAATTACCATGGGAGTAGACCTTGTTTGGCTGGGAGAACGTATGCTATCTTTGTGGAAAGCCAGGACACATAATGAGGAGTGTCCAAACAGGAATTCAAAGCCAACAACAAAGCCGCAACAACAGAGTAAGGTCTTCACCATAAGTGTTGAAGAGACGTCATCACCTAAGAATCCGACCTAAAGTAGGAACGTTTAGAATTTGATTGAATTGTTTGAACTGGATGTGTGAATTTCTTGTGTGATTTATGAAAGTTTGTCTTTTGAAAATTGTTTGAACTGGATGTGTGAATTCCTTGTGTGATTTACAACGTCATCCTTATATGTGAACTTGATGATGGTATATGTTCTAAGTAGAGAAATGAAAGTCCCCTTTATTATGTGGAGGGCACGAAAAGTCCCCTAAATGTGTAAAGGGCAGAAAAGTCCCCTTTTATGGGCACGGAAAGGTCCCCTTTTATGGGCATGGGAAAATCTCTTTTAGTGGGCATGAAAAAAAAGTCCCTCAATGTATGAGGCACGTATATTTCAAAATGTAATACTATGCTATTGAGTAGTATTATGTGTGTATATTAAGTGATTGAATAATAAAAGCTACCCACTTTGGAAAGATGATTTTGAAACTTTAAAATGAATTTTTAGTTTACATTACATGATCACATTTTTCTAATAAACCAAAGTGGCTTGGGCGATGACGATGACATTTATGATTGTGTATCTGGAGTTATCCTACTTGGAATTGTGTAATTCTCACCCTATGTTTTTGTGTTTCCTGTTGCCTCCAGGCTGATCCAGGACTACGAGGTTGCTACACTAAAGGAATCGGTTTAGGAGTTTAGTAGTTAGTGTTTTTATTATATTGTACTTAGTGGTGTGTATATGTTTGTAAACGAAGTAGAGAACATGTATGTATTCAAGCTCATAAAAGAGCTTCCTTTTGTATTTACTTATGAAATAAATAAATGTTTTTTGTATTTGTTGTATATATTTAGTAGAACCATGAATTAGTTACTACTCGAACTTGATCAATATTGCTATAGACAACTAAGAAAGGTCCGCTAATTTATAAGTAACAACTCCTAAGCATAATTTCATGACTTAAGGATGACGTTGTATTTGGGAGAATGTTACATGGTCGAGTTATGTGGCATGACTGAATTTGAGGTAATTCGAGTATAGTAGTTATGCCTCGAATTTCCATCAAATTTGAGGGACTTGAGAAAGTTTTGAAAAGAAAGATTTTATATGTGACATGCCGAGACGCATTTCTCCTACTACGGTGAGGATAAAGGAAACCCATGGAGGGTAATGGTCATGGGGTCATACCGAAGCGGACAATGTCATTGTCTTAACCAATGATGCATTTCGAGACTGAGATGTCTCCTGCTACGGTGAGAAGAAGGTAAAACCATGAGGGCATCGACATTAGCCTCCCAAAGCGGACAAAGTCACTGGTCTTAACCAGCTGATGCATTTCAGAGAAAGAAGAAAGTCCCATGATGGGTGATTCCTTAGGTCCCCTGCCGTACTCTGGGAGTCGGATTTGTTATTTTTATGATTATGATTCGCTTATCAAGAGGATAAGTAAGAACTAGTGACGACTAGTTAAGGTATGAGCTCATAGCCTAGTATCAGGGTCGGTTACTATTGTTTTTAAAAGATCACGATGCACAAGTTGAGAAATGAGAAAAGATGAGAAGTATCTTGCTTATGAAAACGGGAGTTTGATCATGAGAAGTTACATGCCACTTATATGTGAACTATTTGTTAATGATATGTTCTATTATTGCTAAGTATTGCCATGCATTCATGATCGTTATGCTGCATACATGCATTAAGATTCATCATAAAAGACACGGACCTTGGATAATTATTCTTAAGAAAACCTCATAAATGAACCTTTGCATGTTTAACCTTTTTATAATAAACCCAAGGTTCTTGGGGACGTAAATGATGACACTAGGATATGAGGTTTCCCTACTGAGATTTTTTAGCAAGATTCTCACCCCTTTCTCTTTGTTTCTCTTTCTGTTACGTCTCCAGGCTGCGATGGCGTCGTTCGTGATCTTCATTGACACCCTGGTATAGGAGGTGCACTACGACTCGATCATCAGTCCTACCATTTCGAGGGTCGCTGTGCCTGCGCATTTTTGCATACATGGACACCCGTTTGCTTTTCCGGTCTAGCTTCGCTTTACCCGATCTCTCCTACGGCGATGATATGATCTTCGAGAGGACGTGACCCCGATGAGAGACGCTGTTGCCCGTCCTTCGTCTTCAGCGTGCACGGTTACCTCGAGTACGTTCATCGTCTGAGGCATTCCGACTATCCGTCAAATATCCTCTTACCCATCCCTTCGGAGGGGTCCCGCCTCACCCCATGGACATTGGGAGGGGCAGAGGATAGAGTGACAGAGCGACGGCTTGCTCGACACCTGGAGATGCGCCCGCATCGAGGAGGTCAGGTTCGTCCACCTTTCCGTCTACACACACCCGAGGAGCTTGCACAGTCATTGGGTATGTACTATCGAGGGACGAGGAGGAGCGTCATCCGTAGTTCGAGGGAAGGGGTAGTCATAGTCTGGGATTGATCTTTTAGGGGCTTCTTATGTATCTGCTATTTATGTTTCCTATTTATGTTTTCCTATACTTTATGTTTCATGTACTGAAACTCTCCCACTATATGGGTATGACTTTATGATACTATTCTAGTTATGTACTAAATTATGGTGATTAATAGAATGATGGGTGTTTTTATGATTGCGGTGTTCTTACTTGCTTAATATTGCATGATCTATTTGCTCTGCTTTTACGTTTCGTTTACAAATGTACGCAATGGCTCGCACTTTATTTTACGCATCTCATTTCAAAAAAATTTACCCGTATTTTCCGCTAAGTAGTTTTGCAAATGAATTTTGAAAAGGAAGTAATAACTAATAATTAATCTTAATACGTCCTATGTGTGTTTGGGTTAAATATTAGGGTGTTACACTCAAACTAATGATCCTTAAAATTAATCTATACTTTTAAGAGATCCATAACACTTAGAAATCATTTAAACTCATCATAAAAACCTTTTTGGGCCATAGATCAAATTTTGTTACTCTTTAGGGGTCAAAGTGCAAAGTTGTTCATTTTTAACACTTAACAAATGTCAAATCCTCTAAAACTTTTTCTAAACCTCATAAATGATATTTTGAATACACATACACATTCAACATCATTACTCGCTGGAATTAAAACCATTTGACCGAAATTACATAATTGATGGTTCAAAACACAACTTTTCGCATTTTGCAAAACGGTCCAAACTACACTTGTAATTAGTCTTTTATACATCTAAGGTACTAAAAATAATTTTTACAACAAATATTATTAATTCTTATGTGTATGAATAGTATGAATAGGATGAAATAGAAATGAATAGTATCAGAAAATTAATTTTCTAAAGCTTCATAAAATTATAATTTTGATCCTTTCTAGTTATTTGTTATTCCCAAAAATGGTAAAAATAATTTTTATAACAATTATTAGTAACTTTTACACATCTAATCATTACCAAATAGTAACCTTACGAATTTAATTAAATCAAATCAATAACCATAATTTTAACTTCTAAAAACTTGAGAAAATCATATTTTTAATCCTTTTGAATTTCTAATTCTTTCAAAAATTCTTTGTGCATCTTAAAGATAAGATTCAAGCCTCAAAATAAAATAAAACCAACTTCAAATCTAAGATCCTCATAAGGCTGAAAATCATATATTTGAGATGTGTCCATGAATCAAAATTCCCATTTAAGATAAAAGAGGCAAGTCTTGAGCTTTAAAGATTTAGGTGATAACTAGAATTATAAACATGTCATGCAATCTCATTTTTAATCTTTATCATTATAAGGTGATAACTTGGAAATATAAATATGATGTGCAAGACTTGAAATATAAATATGAAGATACAAGTTCATTTTTAAGTCTTCAAAGTTTAAGTGATAACTTGAAATATAAACATGATATACAAGACTTGGAATTTAAACATGAAGATGCAAACCATATTATTATCTTCAAGATTTAAGGTGATAACTTAAGATTTAAATATGATATGCAAGACTTGGAATTTAAACATGATATGCAAGAGCTTGAAACATAAACATGGATGCAAGTTCATTTTATATCTTGTTAAGCTCAAAACTCAAGACTTTTAGAGAATGAAGCTCTTTAACCCCTAACAATCTTAACAAAAAGGAAGTGAGCTTTAGAGTCCTTTATTACCATGGTTTCAAGAACTTTATTTCTTGAACTCATCATCAAGCTCAAAACAAACAATCCAAAGAAAATCAAAAATTTTTCCATTAATCTTTTAACAACAAAAATCAAACCTTGAGCTTTATAGGTCAATTATAAGATGGATCTACAATCACCACCATGATTCCTCATCATCAAGCCATGGTCATCAACAATCAAAATAACCAAAAAATATAAGAGAAGAATAAGAGAAAGAAACATGAAATAAAATCCCTACCAAGTTGTTTCTTGTTACAAAAGTGAAAGCTTGATCTTTTATGAATTAAAGAAAAGAAAAAACTTCTCTAGATGATGATGATGGTTTCAACCAAAGAAGGAAGAAATGGAGGAAGGATTTTTCTTGTGATTTTGTGTCTTGGAATCGAAAGGTTATGTGTTTAGGAGTTGATCTATGATGGATATGTGTTGGTTTGAGGTTGAGAGCTTGGATGGAGGTTAAGGGTGGAGTCTCTTGGAGGTGGAGGAGGAAGAAGAAAAGAGCTTTGAGTTTAGAGAGAAGAGAGGATTTTTGGCCAATTTTTTTGTGAGCAAGACTACAACCAAAAATGCAAATGGTAAGAATGGGTGTTTATGTATGTATTAGGCTTGGAAAAACACATATATATAGGAGTTTTGGGGGTGTATGGCAATTGCCTCATGGCTATAATGGGGAGCAAAATTTCAATTTTTGTGAGTGGTAGGACATGTATTTGAGGTATATTTAATTTGTAGTAGATTAGAAATTGATAAATTAGTGTAAGTGGTTAATAATCAAGTGTAAAAGACAAGATAAGGAGTGGTCTTATGCTAGTAGTGGAGTTAATGCCCCATTACTTTGAATTTTATATTTTTAACATAAACCTAATTTTAAGAAAAAGAAAAAAATAAAACACTTATTTTATCATAAACTTGATATTATAAGTTTTATGAGCTATTTTAATTAAGGAAGGCATTTAAACTTTCCTAAAATAATCTTAGGCTTTAAATTATCTCAAATAATTATTTTGACTCAAGGTAAATAAATAAAATTAATTTATCTTTAATTAGAGTCTAATATTGCCTATATTTACTTAATTACATAAATAAGCTCCTTTAGCACTAACTAGGGGCAAAATGGTAATTTCACATAAAACTCTCAAACCACTAAACATTTCCAAATATCACATATCCCTTATAATTAACATTTCTAACTTCCTGGGTGATGACCAGGTTCAGTTTCGCTTAATCTTGTGTTAAATTACCCTAGGGTATTTTGGTAATTTTGTGCATGGGAAAAATCAGGGTTTGAGATTTTCACCTCTAACATCATTCATAACACAAATAATCCCCTTCAAACATAAACTAACCCCTTGAGGGTAGCCTAGACCACTATCCTTGATTTCAGGGCAAAAATAATCTCAAAGGCATTTTAATTATTTATACACCGAAAAATAAAAAATTGCGATTTTTGCAGATTGCTATCTAATCCTCATATAATCTTATCCTAATGTTCAAATATCTTATTGAGGATGGCCCCGGACTATTCGGTCTCAATCTCATGTAAAAATGACCCTAGGGTATTTTGGTCATTTTGCACAACGGAAAAATTAGGGTGTTACATCTAACTTGACTAAGAATAAGTAGTTTTAACCTTTGAATTTGTACAATTTTATTAACATAGCTAGAGAGCTTGTCTTGCACTGAAATTTTTACAGGACCTTGGGAACACATTGAAGTGTCATGGATAATTTTTGTTGCTTTTAATTTGATTGTTTGATATGCAAACTAATTTTTCTACATAAGTTTGAAATCTACCAATGTGTTGGAATTATACCAATGCTTTGAATTGATGATATAATGACTTTTGATCCAAGTATGATGTGTATGAATGCATGCTATAAACTTTAATGATTGGTTTATGAGGCATGATTGAAATTTCTTGTGAATGAATGCCTATCTGTGATTTAATGCATGCATTTGGAAAAGGAAAGTAAATTATGCATATATGTGACAAAAAATAATGTATGAACTTCAATCATGCATATTCTGACATATGGGTAAAATAGAAACAAGACTTATATTGAATGAGGGAAGGCAAAAAGAGGAACTTCCCTAAAGATATAATGAGTCGGAGACGTATCAGCTAGGAATATATCTGTGTGAGATTCGAAAAACAAAAAATGAAGTCTGATGATCACGTATAGGAATAAAGTTAGTCCTGATAAACCCATGTGTGGTGTTATCCATTACAAATACCACTTGGTATGAACTAAGTCTTCCCTATGTTGATGAAAAGGGAAAAATGCATGGAATTGAGTTCTATGGTCACAAGTAAAATCGAAACCCTTCGACACATCAAGGGAACTTTGAGATAATTTCACTGCATTTATTATATGTGTAACACCCTGCCAACTTCTACATTCCTCGAGTACTAACATGGTAGTTAGCGGGGTATTACTAATGTTTTGAATATGCACTAGTCGTAACATGCAATAATAAAGAAGTGTACTAAATATATAGTCGTAGCCAAAATCAAATAGATATATATGGACCTCATGTCTAGTTATAGTATGTACATTATCATAAGAGGTAACCAGAACAACCCCTAACTAGTCAAAATCTCTGTAGTGAACAAGACTAGTTCCTCCTACCGAAAACCCAACCTGCTTAAGATAACATAGAGTACAACGTAGCAAAAGAAGACTAATAATACGTCACCTCAGGCCAGTAAGGTCCTAAGACTATCCTATTACTATGTACAATGCATCCGTCTCTGGAGGTCTCTACTCCTCATACAGGAAGCCGTTGGCCATTTGGGCGATGACCTCACCTCCGTCGGGCACGGGTCCTCAGAGGATCTGAGTTAGATGAGGAGGATGACGAAACGGTGCGTCTGGCTGATATATGGGTGGAGCGAGGGGATCTCAAACGCTCAGGATGGGCCATGTGAAGGGCACACCGTCATAAGGAAAAGCGGGTCGAAGTCCGCGGCAAATACCGAAGTACTGAAGGAGCGATCAAAGATCATGTAGATCCTAACTGAGAATAACTAACGCGTACATGCAGTCCAATGGTATCGTCCACACCCATTGTGGCGAATCATAGAAAAACAGGGACATCTGTCAAATATGAACAATATAATACATACAACTCAGGGGTGAGAATATTATAAAATTCTCAGAAGTAGTTTCCCCCATATACTACACACGGGGATAAGCAATTCATGCATATACAATATTCATACAAAATCATACACAGAAATCTTGAAAACCCATAGGCCGGGAACTGGATAATATCATAATAATCGATCGAGTAATAATATGTACAATCAGAAACTTCATTCCTCATATCTTTCTCAAGTTTCTCAACATAGGGAAGGCTTATTCTCAAGAGAGATACATTCACACTCCACAATTTCACAGAGGACCATAGACTGCTAGGACATGAGCTCATTCCTATTAGAATCGAACTTCATTTTTTTCCATTTCCAGATCACTCAAGGTCTATGCCTAGCCGATACGTCTAACGACTCATAACTTTTCTAGGGAAGTCCTTCTTTTTGCCTTCCCTCTCAATTCTTTCTAAGGCTTGTTTCTGTTTTCCCCATATGTTTCAAACATACACAGGAAGATATGTACATACTATCATAGAATTTCAGCCATTTCCACATCTCATTATCCTGGAGAATTGATGCTCCAGGCACAACAATTTGTTACCATACCAAACAACCATTCCAACCATAAGGAAAATTTCACATGACACTTCAATGTGTCTAAAACAACCTGTAAAAATTTCAAGGCAATCAGAGTTATATAACCACTTCAATAAAATAGGCAAATCTGGTGGTCAGAAGCCACAAATTCATAGTCCAGACTTGTGTTCTCAAAATATTTAGCCCTAGAATTCGATGGAATCATGGTACAAGAAAATTCACAGAGGTATTTCAACATGTTATTAGTCTTGTGTAAAAATTTGAGGAGCTATCTCAATCAATTGCTATGATGAAAAATTTGGGTAAATTTATTACTTCAGTCTCAACAATTCAGACAGGCAGTTACAAGTCGGTTCTTAATTTTTTTGAGGTATCAAACCTTAGAATTAACCCCTAAAAAAATTCTTATGTTTATTTTAAGAGGTTAAATACAACATATAATTTTCATGGCTCATGAAACCACCCACAAAATTTCCAGAAAATTCGTGAAAATTTCTGATTAGAACAAAAATCAGTCCAGCAACCTAGTTCCAATTTCACTTGAGAGAAAACCCATTTTAAAACCATCCAAACACAACACAAAATTCATACATCAATATCAATATGTTAATCATCAATATCATCAAAATTTTCAGAATTAGGGCAAGCTAAAACAGAATTGAAAAATTTCACAAGAAAGGTAGCAGAAACCCTACTCTTGAAGGTTCAGCAAGTTTCTATCTCTAGCTTGCTTCAAGGTGGGATTTCTTCACAACCAAAACTCCCCACACAACTTCAAACCCTCCTCTGATCAATGATGGATGTGCAAGAAGGATGAGGTATCTGAAATTTCAATCGATTATAATTGTAGAGGTGGAAGTGTAGATCAATTTTTGTGAAGGAAGATTTGGGTTTTGATGATTCTAAGCTAGGGTTTTTGTGAGATGAAAGCAAGATGGAGCTCTTGGCTATGGAGGCACTTCACCTTCTGATTTTTCCCTGCAAGGCCGAGTTTGAGGATGGCTTGGTTAAGAAGATTAAGTGACTAGGCTTGTAATAAATGCAAGGCAAGATATTTGTTAAAAAAAATCATGATGAATTTGGTGACTAGGCTATGATGGATGGCTAGGATTTGATCTTGGATTCCAAGATTAAATCTTGGCCTTCCACTTGTCTTGATTTGGGGATATTATCTAGTTGTAGTGATGGAAGTGTCTTTCGTGTTAAAAATCGCACACCGAAATCTCACCGAACGGGTAAACACCGTATCCATTACCGATATTACCCGTAAAGCAATTCTAAGCATAACATTATCATTTCCACACATGTCTAACCTTATTTTCATATTTCCTAACTTTGGGGCACCTCTGGGTCCCAAATTCTCCAGTTTCCATGGCTCCGCGGCCTGCGGCCCGCAAAGTACTATTCAAATTTTTTTTTTGTACTCGCTGGCCGTGCTCATTATAACCACGTCTCCAGAATTATAATATTCCTATTAAGTTTTCCTCAATTAATATCTAAAGAAAACTAGGATGTTACATTACCACCCACCTAAGTAAAAATTTTGCCCTCAAAATTTCGTACCTGGAAACAATTCCGGATAGTCTCTTCATAGTTGACTCTAACTCCCAGGTGAATTCTTCATTTCCTGGCCCACCCCAAGCTACTTTGACTAGTTGCACTGCTTTATTCCTCAGTTGCCTGACTCTCTATCCACGATCTTAGCAGGAGGCATTTGAAACGTCAGTCATCCCGTAACTATAGATTCGGGTTCAATGATATGGGTGGAGTCTGGGTGGTACATTCTAAGTTGAGATACATGGAAGACATCATGGAGATTGGATAAAGACGGGGTAGGGCTATTTGATAAGCAACTTACCCAATTCGTCGAAGAATTTGAAAAGGACCTATAAACCTAGGTGACAACTTTTTGACCTTCAAGACTCTACCTACGCCCGTAGTGGGTGTGACCTTTAGGAACACGTGCTCTCCTTCTTTAAACTCTAAAGGCTTTCTTCGATTATCTGCATAACTCTTTTGACGAATCTGCAGCGAGGATTTTACCCTTAATCTTCTGGATTTGTTCCTTCGTCTGATTAACTAGATCCCCAACATTCTTGCTTCTCCTGAATCATACCAACACAATGGGGACTGACATTTCCTTCCATACAAGGCTTCATATGGGGCCATGCCAATACTAGCATGATGGCTATTATTATAAGCAAACTCCACCAATGGAAGCGCTTATCCCAATTCCCTTCCTGCTCAATCACACACGCCCTCAACATATCTTCCAAGGTCTGTATGGTGCGTTTGGTCTATCCATCAGTTTGAGGATGATAAACCGTACTCAAACATAACTTAGTTCCAAAGGCTCTTTGGAAAGCTCCCCAAAATCTTGAAGTAAAGCAGGGATCCATCGGAAACTATTGAAGAAGGGACACCATGTAGTCTCACTATCTCTTGGATGTACAAAGAAACTAGCTTATCCAAAGGATAATTAGTTTTGATAGGTAAGAAATGAGCGGATTTGGTCAACCTATCCACTATAACCCATATGGCATCGTGACCTACTGATGTCCTCGGTAAACCCATTACAAAATCCATAGAGATACCTTCCCACTTCCATTCTGGGATCTCTAAGGGGTGTAAGGTTCCAGCCGGCTTTTGGTGTTTTATTTTGACTCTTTGACAAGTTAAACACTTGCGAACAAACTCCGTTATATCCCTCTTCATCCCAGGCCACCAAAACATTCCTTTAAGATCCGCATACATTTTACTAGTTCCAGGGTGTATGGTGAATTCGCCTCTGTGCGCTTCCTTTAAAATATCATTCCTAAGGTTACTACTTGCCGGTACGTAGGCCTTGTCTTTATACCTCCATATACCTCGCTGGTCTTGAGTAAATCCTGGCAACTCCTTAGAACGAGCTGATTTTAAAATCTCTTGAAGCTCTTGATCTTCGGGTTGTGCAGTCAAAATTCGTCCTTGGAATTCGCTCGTTATTTTGATTTGACCTAGCATCACACCTTCAGGGCTTAAGACGTGCCCAAGCTGAGCTTCTTAAAGCCTTCTACTAGCTCCGTTTCCTTGATCATCATGCATGCTACACTCAGGGACTTCCTCAATGTATCAGCTACCACGTTTGCTTTGCCTGGATGATAGTTCAAACTGAACTCATAATCCTTGAGAAATTTCATCCACCGTCTTTGCCTCATATTCAACTCTTTTTGATCAAAAAGATGTTTTAAACTTTTATGATCAGAGAAGACATTGAACTGTACACTATAAAGATGGTGACGTCAGACCTTTAGAGCAAAAACCACTGTCGCTAGCTCAAGATCATGAGTTGGATAGTTCACCTCATGGGGTCTCAACTGAGAGGCATAAGCAACCACATTTCTGTGCTCATCAATACGCACCCTAGTCCTTTATGGGAAGCATCGCAATAAACCTCAAAGGGTTCATGTGGGTCAGGTAACACCAACACAGGAGCCGTAGTCAACTTCTGCTTTAATTCCTGAAAACTACTCTCACATTCTGGTGTCCACCGAAATTGAGCATTCTTTCGGGTTAACTTCGTCAGTGGTAGCCTAGCTGGGAAAAACCCATAATAAATCGCCGATAGTATCCGACTAGTCCTAAGAAACTTTGAATCTCGGTCATCGTAGTTGGTCGTCCCCAATTAAGTACAGACTCTACTTTACTGGGATCTATAGAGACTCCCTCTCGTGAAATCACATGACCGAGAAACTTAACCTCTCCCATCCATAACTCACATTTTGACAATTTATCATACAACTTCCTCTCCCTTAGGATCTGTAATACCGCCCTAAGATGCTCCGCATGTTCTTCTTCGGTTCTTGAATAAATAAGTATGTCATCTATAAAGACAACTGCGAATTTATCTAAGTACGGGCGGAAGATCGGTTCATATAATCCATAAATACTTGGAGCATTGGTTAGCCCAAAAGACATCACCTTATACTCATAATGTTCATATCGAGTTCTAAAGGCAATCTTAGGGATATCCTTGTCCCGAACTCGAATCTGATGGTAACCTGATCTAAGGTCAATCTTTGAGAAAACCGTTGCCCCACGTAATTGATCCAAAGGTCATCAATTCTTAGCAAGGGTACTTGTTCTTGATCGTCACTTTATTCAACTACCTATAGTCCACACAAAGCCTCATGCCTCCATCCTTTTTCTTCACCAAAAGACGGGGCTTCCCATGGTGAGGCACTTGGTCTTATGAAATGTTTCTCTAGTAACTCCTCAATTTGTGACTTGTAGTTCCTTTAATTCTAAGGGGGACATCCTATAAGGAGCAATTGAAATTGGACCCTTCTGGGACCAATTCAATAGAAAACTCAACTTCCCTCTTGGGTGGAAGCTCTGGAATATCCTCTGGAAACACATCTGGATACTCTCTCACCACTAGGATCGTATTCACTTCTTGGTTAATTTCGGCTTCACTAGCCGAGAGGAGAACATATTCCTGACGGTCTACCTTACTAGGGTTATGTGTCACCAGGTCTAAGTAAAAAGAAAGGGAACCAGGAATAGAGGAAGACATGAGAAGAAATATAGCAGTTCTAGTTGGACAATGCAAAAGCACATAATTTGGTACCGGCCAATCCATACCTAAAATGACTTCTAAGCCAGACAAAGGTAGACAAAACAAATTTGCATTAAATTCTCTGGCATTTATAAAAAGAGACGTGATCATGCATGCTTGACAAGTTCTGATAGGATTCGCAGGAGGGTGGATACGAGGAGGTCATATGATAACTCAAACACAGGTAATCCTAAATTTTGTACACAGTCATAGGATATGAATGAATGGGAGGCACTCGAATCATACAGTACGTCTAAGGTAATTCCGTTTATTTCACACTTACCTCGGATCAGAATGGAGATTGAGAAGTCCCCTTGGCATCCACAAAAACACGTCCTGGTTGTTGTGGTTGGAGGTGGGCTGAGCTTTCTTATTAGGACACTCGAAGATCTTGTGTCCTGGTTTTCCACAATTGAAGCATGTGATTTGTGTGGTCAAGCAAGGCCAGTTCCGTGATATTTCCCGTATTTAAGACACTCTCTTATTGCCTCCGGTCTTGGAGATTGAATCTGTTTTCCTCTGTTGTTGTTGTTGTTGTTGTTTTGTGGAAATCTTCCTTTAGATTCGTGCATAGGCTTGAATCGAGGGCCTTGGGCGCTAGTCCTCTCCTGACATTGTTTTGCACATACCTGAGGTTTGCCAACTTCTTGTTAGACTCCTCAACGCATCGACACTTGCTCACCAAAGTAGGATAATCTCGAATTTCCAAGAGGCTCACAGGGCTTCAATATCTTCATGTAGACCCCTTCATATTTCATGCATTTCCAAACTTCGTCCGGGTCACGCTGGTAAATCGTAGAAAATTTGCAAAGTTCCTCAAACTTGGCGGTATACTCTGCCACACTCATAGGACTTTGTCTAAGGGCCATAAATTCTAATGCCTTCGCATTTCTCACAGAAGCGGGGAAGTACTTGTGCTAAAAAGCCTCCTTGAAGATGTCCCAGGTGACTTCAGTGTGGGAGGCTTCCAAAGTCCTCCAGTACCTACCCACCAGAATTCACCGCTTTCGGCATATAGGTGGCAAAAGCCACCTTTTGAATCTCTCAGGGTAGAACTGAGAAAATCTTTTCCATTGCCTTGATCCACTCCTCGCTTTGCAGGGATCGAAAGCTCCTCGAAAAGGTGGGGGGTTCGCCTTTCTAAACTCAAATTTCTGATATTCTACATCTACTTCATTCCCCCTAGGTTACCGACGGGTGCTGCTCCTCATTGCGGTGTAATCGTTCCATCATTCGGTTAGCAACTACAACTTGCTCCCTCATTGCTGTGGCCATTTCATGGAAAATGTTCATCATATCAACATTGTTCCCTGCTCCACTCCTGGTCTGCCAATTTCAAGTCATTGATTCCTATCGCACCAAAAAAATATTAAGTTGATCAGGCTCAATACCAATCCAAATGTGGCAGGTAACCCACAACATTTTCAACCAGCAGTGGTGTATACATACACCCACACACACACACACACACATATATGCATCATCATGCATAACAACTACTACGGAAACATAGTCGTCCAATCTCCAGGCTGATAGTATAGACCCTCTAATACCATAATGTAACACCCTCCAACTTCTACATTCTCCTCAAGTACTAACATGGTAGTTAGCGGGGTATTACTAATGTTTTGAATATGCACTAGTCGTAACATGTAGTAATAAAGAAGTGTACTACATATATAGTCGTAGCCAAAATCAAATAGATATATATGGACCTAAGGTCTAGTTATAGTATGTACATTATCATAAGAGGTAACCACAGAACAACCCCTAACTAGTCAAAATCTCTGAGTGAACAAGACTAGTTCCTTCTACCGAAAACCCAACCTGCTCAAGATAACATACAGATACAACATAGCAAAAGAAGACTAATAATACGTCTGTCTATAGGATAGTAAGGTCCTAAGACTATCTTATTACTATGTACAATGCATCCGTCTCTGGAGGTCTCTACTCCTCATACAGGAAGCCGTTGGCCATCGAGGCGATGACCTCACCTCCACCGGGGCACCGGGTCCTCAGAAGGATTTGAGTCAGATGAGGAGGATGACGAAATGGGTGCATCTGGGCTGATATGCGGGTGGAGCGAGGGGAATCTCAAACGCTCCAGGATGGGCCATGTGAAGGGGCACACGTCATAAGGAAAAGCGGGGTCGAAGTCCGTGGCAAAGACTGAAGTCCTGAAGGAGCGATCAAAGATCATGTAGATCCGAAACTGGGAATAACCAACAGCGTACATGCAATCCAATGCCGGATCATATTGTCACACCCATTGTGGTGAATCAGAAAAACACAGGGACAGCATCTGTCGAATCTAAACAATATAATACATAAAACTCAGGGGTGAGAATATTATCAAATTCTCAGTAGGGTAGTTTCCCCATATACTACACACAATAGGGATAAGCAATTCATTCATATACAATAATCATACAAAATCATACACAGAAATCTTGAAAACCCGTAGGTTGGGGAACTAAGGATAATATCACAATAATCGATCGAGTAATAATATGTACAATCAGAAACTCCATTCCTCATATCTTTATCAAGTTTCTCAACATAGGGAAGGCTTATTCTCAGAGAGATACATTCACACTCCACAATTTCACAGAGGGCCATAGACTGCTAGGACATGAGCTCATTCCTATTCGAGATCACCGAACTTCATTTTTTCCATTTCGGATCACTCAGGTCTATGCCTAGCCGATACGTCTATCGACTCATAACTTTTCTAGGGAAGTCCTTCTTTTTGCCTTCCCTCTCAATTCTTTCTAAGCCTTGTTTCTGTTTTCCCCATATGTTTCAAACATACACAGGAAGATATGTACATACTATCATAGAATTTCAGCCATTTCCACATCTCATTATCCTAGCAGAATTGATGTTCCAGGCACAACAATTTGTTACCATACCAAACAACCATTCCAACCTTAAGGAAAATTTCACATGACACTTGAATGTGTCTAAAACAACCTGTAAAAATTTCAGGGCAATCAGAGTTATATAACCACTTCAATAAAATAGGCAAATCTGGTGGTCAGAAGCCACAAATTCATAGTCCAGGCTTGTGTTCTCAAAATATTTAGCCCTAGAATTCGATGGAATCATGGTACAAGAAAATTCACAGAGGTATTTCAACATGTTATTAGTCTTGTGTAAAAATTTCAGGAGCTATCTCAATCAATTGCTATGATGAAAAAATTGGGCAAGTTTGTTACTTTAGTTTCAACAATTCAGGCAGGAAGTTACAAGTCGGTTCTTAATTTTTTTGAGGTATCAAACCTTAGAATTAACCCCTAAAAAAATTCGTTGTTTATTTAAGAGGTTAACTACAACATATAATTTTCATGGCTCATGAAACCACCCACAAAATTACCAGAAAATTCGTGAAAAGTTCTGATTACAGAACAGAAATAAGTCCAGCAACCTAGTTCCAATTTCACTTGAGAGAAAACCCATTTTAAAACCATCCAAACACAACACAAAAATTCATAAATCAATATCAACAAAATTTTTGGAATTAGGGCAAGCTAAAATAGAATTGAAAAATTTCACAAGAAAGGCAGGAAAACCCTACTCTTGAAGGTTCAACAAGTTTCTATCTCTAGCTTGCTTCAAGGTGGGATTTCTTCACAACCAAAACTCCCCACACAACTTCAAACCCTCCTCTGATCAATGATGAATGTGCAAGAAGGATGAGGTTTTTGAAATTTCAATTGGTTATAATTGTAGAGGAGGAAGTGTAGATCAATTTTTATGAAGGAAGATTTGGGTTTTGATGATTCTAAGCTAGGGATTTTGCGAGATGAAAGCAAGATGGAGCTCTTGTCTATGGAGGCACTTCACCTTCTGATTTTTCCCTTACAAGGCCGAGTTTGAGAATGGCTTGGTTAAGAAGATTAAGTGACTAGGCTTGTAATAAATGCAAGGCAAGATATTTGTTAAAAAAAATCATGATGAATTTGGTGACTAGGCTATGATGGATGGCTAGGATTTGATCTTGGATTCCAAGATTAAATCTTGGCCTTCCACTTGTCTTGATGTGGGGGATATTATCTAGTTGTAGTGATGGAAGTGTCTTTCGGTGTTAAAAACCGCACACCAAAATCTCACGAACGGGTAAACACCGTACCCTACCCGATATTACCCGTAAAGCAATTCTAAGCATAACATTATCATTTCCACACATGTCTAACCTTATTTTCATATTTCCTAACTTTGGGGCACCTCTGGGTCCCAAATTCTCCAGTTTCGATGGCTTGGCCTAGGCAGCGAAGTACTATTCAATTTTTTTTTTTTGTACTCGCTCATGGAGCCGTGCTCATTATAACTACATCTGCCAGAATTCTAATATTCCTATTAAGTTTTCCTCAATTAATATCTGAAGAAAACTAGGATGTTACATTACCACCCACCTAGGTAAAAATTTTGCCCTCAAAATTTCGTACCTGGAAACAATTCCGGATAGTCTCTCTTCATAGTTGACTCTAACTCCCAGGTGAATTCTTCATTTCCTAGCCCACCCCAAGCTACTTTGACTAGTTGCACTGCTTTATTCCTCAGTTTCTTGATCTCTCTATCCATGATCTAGCGGAGGCATTTGAAACGTCAAGTCGTCCGTAACTGGATAGATTCGGGTTCAATGATATGGGTGGAGTATGGGTGGTACATTCTAAGTTTAGATACATGGAAGACATCATGGAGATTGGATAAAGACGAGGGTAGGGCTATTTGATAAGCTGACCCAATTCGTCGAAGAATTTGAAAAGGACCTATAAACCTAGGTGACAACTTTTTGACCTTCAAGACTCTACCTATGCCCGTAGTGGGTGTGACCTTCAGGAACACGTGCTCTCCTTCTTTAAACTCTAAAGGCTTTCTTCGGTTATCTGCATAACTCTTTTGACGACTCTGCAGCAAGGATTTTATCCTTAATCTTCTGGATTTGTTCCGTCGTCTGATTAACTAGATCCTCCCAACAATCTTGCTTCTCCTGAATCGTACCAACACAATGGGGACTGACATTTCCTTCCATACAAGGCTTCATATGGGGCCATGCCAATACTAGCATGATGGCTATTATTATAAGCAAACTTCACCAATGGAAGGCTTATCCCAATTCCCTTCCTGCTCAATCACACACGCCCTTAACATATCTTCCAAGGTCTGTATGGTGCGTTTGGTCTGTCCATCAGTTTGAGGATGATAAGCCGTACTCAAACACAGCTTGGTTCCAAAGGCTCTTTGGAAAGCTCCCAAAATCTTGAAGTAAAGCGGGATCCCTCTCGGAAACTATTGAATAAGGGACACCATGTAGTCTCACTATCTCTTGGATGTACAAAGAAACTAGCTTATCCAAAGGATAATTAGTTTTGATGGGTAAGAAATGAGCGGATTTGGTCAACCTATCGACTATAACCCATATGGCATCGTGACCTCTGATGTCCTCGGTAAACCATTACAAAATCCATAGAGATACCTTCCCACCTCCATTCTGGGATCTCTAAGGGGTGTAAGGTTCCAGCCGGCTTCTGGTGTTCTATTTTGACTCTTTGGCAAGTTAAACACTTGCGAACAAACTCCGCTATATCCCTTTTCATCCCAGGCCACCAAAACATTCCTTTAAGATCCGCATGCATTTGACTAGTTCCAGGGTGTATGGTGAATTCGCCTCTGTGTGCCTCCTTTAAAATATCATTCCTAAGGTTACCACTTGCCGTACGTAGACCCCTCTTTATACCTCCATATACCTCACTGGTCTTGAGTAAATCCTGGCAACTCCTTAGAACGAGCTGATTTTAAAATCTCTTGAAGCTCTTGATCTTCGGTTGTGCAGTCAAAATTCGTCCTTGGAATTCGCTCGTTATTCTGTCTGACCTAGCATCACACCTTCAGGGCTCACGACGTGCCCAAGTTGAGCTTCTTAAAGCCTTCTACTAGCTCCGTTTCCTTGATCATCATGCATGCTACACTCAGGGACTTCCTACTCAATGCATCAGCTACCACGTTTGCTTTGCCTGGATGATAGTTCAAACTGAACTCATAATCCTTGAGAAATTCCATCCACCTTCTCTGCCTCATATTCAGCTCTTTCTGATAAAAAAGATGTTTTAAACTTTTATGATCAGAGAAGACATTGAACTGTACACTATAAAGATGGTGATGCCTGATCTTTAGAGCAAAAACCACTCCGCTAGCTCAAGATCATGAGTTGGATAGTTCACCTCATGGGGTAAACCAAGAGGCATAAACAACCACATTTATGTGCTGCATCAATACACACCCTAGTCCTTTATGGGAAGCATCGCAATAAACCTCAAAGGGTTCATGTGGGTTAGGTAACACCAACACAGGAGCTGTGGTCAACTTTTGCTTTAATTCCTGAAAACTACTCTCACATTCTGGTGTCCACCGAAATTGAGCATTCTTTCGGGTTAATTTCGTCAGTGGTAGGGCTAGCTGGAAAAATCCATAATAAATCGGCTATAGTATCCGGCTAGTCCTAAGAAACTTCGAATCTCGTCACTGTAGTTGGCCGTCCCCAATTAAGTCCAGACTCTACCTTCCTGGGATCTAGAGACTCCCTCTTGTGAAATCTCATGACCGAGAAACTTAACCTCTCCCATCCAGAACTCACACTTTGACAATTTAGAATACAACTTCCTCTCCCTTAGGATCTGTAATCCGCCCTAAGATGCTCTGCATGTTCGTCTTCGGTTCTTGAATAAATAAGTATGTCATCTATAAAGACAACTACGAATTTATCCAAGTACGGGCGGAAGATTCAGTTCATATAATTCATAAATACTGGAGCATTGGTTAGCCCAAAAGACATCACCTTATACTCATAATGTTCATATCGAGTTCTAAAGGCAATCTTAGGGATATCCTCATCCCGAACTGAATCTGATGGTAACCTGATCTAAGGTCAATCTTTGAGAAAACGGTTGCCCCACGTAATTGATCCAAAGGTCATCAATTCTTGGCAAGGGGTACTTGTTCTTGATCGTCACTTTATTCAACTGCCTATAGTCCACACAAAGCCTCATACCTCCATCCTTTTTCTTCACCAAAAGAACAAGGGCTCCCCATAGTGAGGCACTTGGTCTTATGAAATGTTTCTCTAGTAACTCCTCAATTTGTGACTTTAGTTCCTTTAATTCTAAGGGGGCCATCCTATAAGGAGCAATTGAAATTGGACCGGTTCCTGGGACCAATTCAATAGAAAACTCAACTTCCCTCTTGGGTGGAAACTCTGAATATCCTCTGGAACACATCTGGATACTCTCACCACTTGGATCGTATTCACTTCTTGGTTAATTTTGACTTCACTTGCCAAGAGGAGAACATATTCCTGACGGTCTACCTTACTAGGGTTATGTGTCACCAGGTCTAAGGAAAGAAAAGGGAACCACAGGAATAAAGGAAGACATGAGAAGAAATATAGCAGTTCTAGTTGGACAATGCAAAAGCACATAATTTGGTACCAGCCAATCCATACCTAAAATGACTTCTAAGCCAACAAAGGTAGACAAAACAAATTTGCATTAAATTCTCTGGCATTTATAAAAAGAGAAGTGGTCATGCATGCTTGACAAGTTCTGATAGGATTCGCAGTAGGGGTGGATACGAGGAGGTCATATGATAACTCTAACACAGGTAATCCTAACTTTTGTACACAGTCATAGGATATGAAAGAATGGGAGGCACCCGAATCTTACAGTACGTCTAAGGTAATTCCGTTATTTCACACTTACCTCGATAGATCGGCAGATTGAGAAGTCTCCTTGGCATCCACGCAAAAACACGTCCTGGTTGTTGTGGTTGGAGGTGGGCTGAGCTTTCTTATTAGGACACTCGAAGATCTTGTGTCCTAGTTTCCCAACCGAAGCATGTTATTTGTGTGGTCCAGGCAAGGTCAATTCCGTGATATTTCCCACATTTAAGACACTCTCTTATTGCCTCCGGTCTTGGAGATTGAATCTGTTTTCCTCTGTTGTTGTTGTTGTTTTGTGGAAATCTTCCCTTAGATTGGTGCATAGGCTTGAATCGAGGGCCTTGGGCGCTAGTCCTCTCCTGACATTGTTTTGCGTATACCTGAGGTTTGCCAACTTCTTGTTAGACTCCTCTACGCGTCAACACTTGTTCACCAAAGTAGGATAATCTTGAATTTCCAAGAGGTTCACAACGGCTTCAATATCTTCACGTAGACCTCCTTCATATTTCATGCATTTCCAAACTTCGTCTGGGTCACGCTGGTAAATCGTAGAAAATTTGCAAAGTTCCTCAAACTTGGCGGTATACTCTGCCACACTCATAGGACCTTGTCTAAGGGCCATAAATTCTAATGCCTTCGCATTTCTCACAAAAGCGGGGAAGTACTTATGATAAAAAGCCTCCTTGAAGATGTCCCAGGTGACTTCATGCGGGAGGCTTCAAAAGTTCTCTAGTACCTACCCACTAGAATTCAGCATCCTTTCAGCATATAGGTGGCAAAAGCCACCTTTTGAATCTCTATAGGGTAGAACTAAGAAAATCTTTTCCATTGCCTTGATCCACTCCTCCGCTTTGCAGGGAAAGCTCCTCGAAAAGGCGGGGGTTCGCCTTTCTAAACTCAGCAAATTTCTAATATTCTACATCTACTTCATTCCCCCTGGGTTACCGAGGTGCTGCTCCTCATTGCGATTTAATCGTTCCATCATTCCGTTAGCAACCAGCTTGCTCCCTCATTGCTCGGCCATTTCAGAAAGTGTTCATCATATCAACATTGTTCCCGCTCCACTCCTGGTCTCCGATTTGAAGTCATTGATTCCTGTCACACCAAACAAAATATTAAGTTGATCAGGCTCAATACTAATCCAAGTGTGGCAGGAACCCACAACATTTCCAACCAGTCGTGTATACACACACACATACACACACACACACACACACATATATATATATATATATGCATCATCATGCATAACAACTACTACGGAAACATAGTCGGTCCAATCCCCAGGCTGATAGGATAGAGGCTCTGATACCATAATGTAACACCCAACTTCTACATTCTCCTCGAGTACTAACATGGTAGTTAACGGGGTATTACTAATGTTTTGAATATGCACTAGTCGTAACATGCAATAATAAAGAAGTGTACTACATATATAGTCGTAGCCAAAATCAAATAGATATATATGGACCTAAGGTCTCAGTTATAGTACGTACATTATCATAAGAGGTAACCAGAACAACCCCTAACTAGTCAAAATCTCTGGAGTGAACAAGACTAGTTCCTCCTACCGAAAACCCAACCTGCTCAAGATAACATACAAATACAACATAGCAAAAGAAGACTAATAATACGTCAGTCTAGGCCAGTAAGGTCCTAAGACTATCTTATTACTATGTACAATGCATCCGTTTCTGGAGGTCTACTCCTCATACAGGAAGCCGTTGGCCATCGGGGGATGACCTCACCTCTCTGGGCACCGGGTCCTTAGAGGATCTGAGTTAGATGAGGAGGATGATGAAACGGGTGTGTCTGCTCTGATATGCGGGTAGAGCAAGGGGGATCTCAAATGCTATAGGATGGGCCATGTGAAGGGGCACACCGTCATAAGGAAACGTGGGGTTGAAGTCCGCGGCAAAGACCGAAGTCCTGAAGGAGTGATCAAAGGACGTATAGATCAGAACTGGGAATAACCAACAGTGTACATGCAGTCCAATGCGGATCGTATTGCCACACCCATTGTGGCGAATCAGAAAAACAACAGGGATGGCATCTGCGAATTGAACAATATAATACATACAACTGTAGAGGTGAGAATATTATAAAATTCTCAGTAGGGTAGTTCCCCCATATACTACACACAGTAGGGATAAGCAATTCATGCATATACAATATTCATACAAAATCATACACAGAAATCTTGAAAACCCGTAGGCCGGGAACTAAGGATAATATCACAATAATCGATTGAGTAATAATATGTACAATCAGAAACTCCATTCCTCATATCTTTCTCAAGTTTCTCAACATAGAGAAGGCTTATTCTCAGAGAGATACATTCACACTCCACAATTTCACAGAGGACCATAGACTGCTAGGACATGAGCTCATTCCTATTCAGATCACGAACTTCATTTTTTTCCATTTCTGGATCACTCAGGTCTATGCCTAGCCGATACATCTATCGACTCATAACTTTTCTAGGGAAGTCCTTCTTTTTGCCTTCCCTCTTAATTCTTTCTAAGCCTTGTTTCTGTTTTCTCCATATGTTTCAAACGTACACAGGAAGATATGTACATACTATCATAGAATTTCAGCCATTTCCACATCTCATTATCCTGGAGAATTGATGTTCCAGGCACAACAATTTGTTACCATACCAAACAACCATTCCAACCTTAAGGAAAATTTCACATGACACTTCAATGTGTCTAAAACAACCTGTAAAAATTTCAGGGCAATCAGAGTTATATAACCACTTCAATAAAATAGGCGAATCTGTGTCAGAAGCCACAAATTCATAGTCTAGACTTGTGTTCTCAAAATATTTAGCCCTAGAATTCGATGGAATCATGGTACAAGAAAATTCACAGAGGTATTTCAACATGTTATTAGTCTTGTGTAAAAATTTCAGGAGCTATCTTAATCAATTGCTATGATGAAAAAATCGGGCAAGTTTGTTACTTCAGTCTCAACAATTCAACAGCAGCAGTTACAAGTCGGTTCTTAATTTTTTTGAGGTATCAAACCTTAGAATTAACCCCTAAAAAAATTCGTGTGCTTATTTTAAGAGGTTAACTACAACATATAATTTTCATGGCTCATGAAACCACCCACAAAATTTCCAGAAAATTCGTGAAAAGTTCTGATTACAAAACAGAAATCAGTTCAGCAACCTAGTTCCAATTTCACTTGAGAGAAAACCCATTTTAAAACCATCCAAACACAACACAAAAATTCATACATCAATATCAATATGTTAATCATCAATATCATCAAAATTTTCGGAATTAGGGCAAGCTAAAATAGAATTGAAAAATTTCACAAGAAAGGCAGGAGAAAACCCTACTCTTGAAGGTTCAAGTTTCTATCTCTAGCTTGCTTCAAGGTGGGATTTCTTCACAACCAAAACTCCCCACACAACTTAAAACCCTCCTCTGATCAATGATGGATGTGAAAGAAGGATAAGGTTTTTGAAATTTCAATCGGTTATAATTGTAGAGGTGGAAGTGTAGATCAATTTTTGTGAAGGAAGATTTGGGTTTTGATGATTCTAAGCTAGGGTTTTTGTGAGATGAAAGCAAGATGGAGCTCTTGGATATGGAGGCACTTCGCCTTCTGATTTTTCCCCTGCAAGGCCGAGTTTGAGGATGGCTTGGTTAAGAAGATTAAGTGACTAGGCTTGTAATAAATGCAAGGCAAGATATTTGTTAAAAAAAATCATGATGAATTTGGTGACTAGGCTATGATGGATGGCTAGGATTTGATCTTAGATTCCAAGATTAAATCTTGGCCTTCCACTTGTCTTGATTTGGGGGATATTATCTAGTTGTAGTGATGAAAGTGTCTTTCGGTATTAAAAACCGCACACTGAAATCTCACTAACGGGAAACACCTACCCGATCTCGATATTATCCGTAAAGCAATTCTAAGCATAACATTATCATTTCCACACATGTCTAACCTTATTTTCATATTTCCTAACTTTGGGGCACCCTGGGTCCCAAATTCTCCAATTTCGATGGCCGCGGCCTGGGCTCTGAAGTACTATTCAAATTTTATTTTTTTTTTTGTACTCGCTCATAAGGGCTCATCATAACCACGCCTCCAGAATTCTAATATTCCTATTAAGTTTTCCTCAATTAATATCTGAAGAAAACTAGGATGTTACAATATGCATATTCATATCATATTGCATTATTTGTTTCAAATGATTTACTATGACCTAGAACATTTTGATATATGTGAATTAAGTGTTCGAATGCTAAAACAAACCCACTTCAAAAGAATGATTTTGAACTTTAAAATGAATCATTGTTATGTATTACATGATCATATTTTTCTAATAAACCAAAGTGGCTAGGACGATGATGATAATAGTTATTATAGCATATTTGGGGATATCCTAGAATTTTATAAATCTCACCCATGTTTGTATGTTTCTGTGTTGCTCTAGATTACTCAAGAGTATGATGAAGCTGCATTCATGGAAGTTTATGTTTTGTAATAGCACAATAGCTGAAGACTACTATTAGTTTTCATTTGAATATGCTTATGTTTCTAATGTTTAAGAACCGATGTAGGTAAAGCTCTTAGAAGAGCTTCCTCTTGTATTTGACTTTGTATGAAATTAATAATTTGTTCCTTTTTATATAGTTTAATAGAATTATGAACTAGTTCCTGATTGATTTTCTCTAATACGTTATAGATACTTAGGTATGGTTCACTAATTTATAAGTAACAATTCTCAAGTCTGATGTTATGACTTAAGAATGATGTTATTTGGGAGGGTGTCACACAAAGAAGAAAGGTCAATGAGGTAGAAAATGGATCATGAACAGGTATTGGAATTAGCTAGGCCTAATGAAAGTAAAAAGCGAAGTGGGTTAACATGGGTTAGGCACTTGACCTAAAATCACATGGGTTAGCGACAAATCAAGGTGTGGGTTGTGTGATCAGATTCATGTTAGATACAAATGTGGGTAGTGGTTGGCTAAGAAATAAGAACAACCATGACTATAACACACATAAAACTCAGCTAGCTAGAAGGCTGTAAATTTTTAAGTGATATATGTAAAAAAGGACCTAAAAATCCAATAGCAATCATATGTTTTAGTTTTCTCAAGTGTCTTAAATTTCCTTTAAGTTTTAGCTTTTGTCATCCATTGTATTAGATTCCTTTCATTAATGCAATTTTATTTCCTCCAATTACTTGTTCTTCTTTTGAATTAATCTTATTATAGTCTTCGTAGTGTGAGTTGAGGATCTATTAGCTAGAAAGTATAATATCCTTCCTAGTATAAATTGTCTAAATTTAGTAATGATATTGATTCATTAATTGGATTAGAATTTAGTTCTTAGCTAATTGATTTTGGATCAAATATATTTTGGAACGCTCATGGACTTCTGAGCAAGGTTCTGAAAACGGAATTGTAACACCCGATTTTTTATGCGAGTACAAATGACCAAAATGCCCCTAAGCTCATTTTTACCAGGAATTAAAGGACAGTTGTCTTGGCAGTCCTCGAATGGGTCAACTTAATGTTTGAAGGGGATTACAACTGTTGTGTTTGATATTGAGGTGAGAATCTCGTTTTCGAACTTTTGGCTCAAAATGACCAAAATACCTCTCTGTGTTCTACACGAGTAAAAGGTGCCGTTTGAGCCCAAACTTTTCAGGAAGTTTGGAATGATGTTTATGAGTGATATTTGATGTCTAGTCAGGCCGAAGGTCCCGGGCAGTTTTAGTGCAAAATTACCATTTTGCCCCTAGAATAGTGTACAATGAGCCTAATGACACGATTAACCAAACCTAAGCAATATTAGGCTCTAATCGAAGGTTAATTAATTTTAGTCATTAATCTAGAGTCAAAATGATTTATTAAGGTTAATTAGAACCTAAGATTGCTTAGTTAAACTCTAAAATTCAAGATTCCTAGTCATGGAATCTTGAATAGTGTTTTCTCTCTCCACTTCCTTAATTTAAGGAAACTTGTCTATGACCCAATTAGACTTAATGAGAGTTTTAATTCTCTAATCTAGTATGACCACTCCTTAAATCAAGTTTTGACAACCTTAATTATCCATTACCTCACCTAAACACTTTCTTACAAATTCCTAATCAAAATCTTAATCAAAGAAACACCTAAACACACCATTAACCTATAATTAGAAGAACTAATTTTCCTCTCTCATGGCCTTGGATGCCGGCCACTCCACCCCTCCATAGCCCATCATGTGTTGTTTCAATTACACTCAAGAGCCATACCCTAAGCCATGCTTTCCACCATACCTTGCCCATGCCTTGCCCATACCCAACACCATGCCAAGACCATGCCTTCACTAAGAGATATTTTCCCTTCTCTCCTCTCAAATGGCCGGCCACTCCTCCCTCCTCTAGGCCATCCATGAGCTCCCAATCTTCTATAAATACACTAGCTTGAAAGCTCTTTGAATGTTTACACACTTGAGCAAACTTCAAGCTTTCTTCCCAAACTCAAAGAACCTCTTTTCCTCCTCCCTTGGCCGAGTTCTTCATCAAGTTTCCAAGAAGGATTTCCTTCTCTTTTCCTCTCAAGAAACAAAGCTTTCCTTCCTCTCTTCAAGACTTCTTTAGGTAGGGGTTTTGTTTTAATATTTTTGCTTATGGTCTTCAAGAAAAAGTTCTAGCTTTCTCTTGGTTTCAAACTCTTTTCCTCTTCCTTTTTCTTTTCGGCCAAGAGGCCTTTTCATAAAGAGAACATGAGCTTGATGATGAGGTTTCAAGATAATGACTTGTTGTTGTCATGTGAGAAACCTCTATAGCTTGAAACAACTTGGTCTTAGACCATATATGCTTGTGCTTCTTTCTTTTCCTTACTTGAAATTTTCAGTTTCTTTCTCCTTTTCCTTTGAAGGATTTCCGTTTCTTTTGCCTTGGTTTGGACAAAGTTTGCTAAAAATGTAAAGTAGATCACAAAAGTTTTGTTAAGAAAAATTAATCCTAAGATTTTAAAGAACTCTAAGCTTACCCTTGCCAACCTTAAAGTTGGTCAGGTTCTAAGAGTTTACTCAGAATGAAGTCCATGAGCAATAAAATAAAGAATATGAGTAGCTCTATTTATGTTTGTTTTGTTAAAGTGTTGGTGTTTTTGTTTTAATCCACTTTCTTGAGCTTGATGATGAAGTTCAAACCAAAGACTTCTTTGAAGACTTGGTGTTAAGAACTCTAAAGCTTATCTTCTATTGTTAAGATACACGTTGGGTTAAGGCTATTGATGTTCCTCTAAAGTCTTTCAAGAGCTCTAGTTAAGATAAAATAAGTTGCATCCATGTTTAAATTTGTGCCTTGTATCTCATGTTTATTTTGATGCCATCACTAAGCTTTCAAGAATAAATAAATGAACTTGCATTATCATGTTTAAATTCCCAAGCTTGCATTCCATGTTTACATTTCAAGTCATCACTTAATCTTGAAAGATAATAATGAGGTTGCATCTCATGTTTATTTTGTGCTCTCACTTTACCTTACAATGAAGAATAAAACGAAGTGCATAGCATGTTTAAGATTATGTTATCACCTAAATACTCTAGAGCTCAAAGACTTGCCCTAAGTATCTGCAAAGGGGAAACTTTAATAAAAAAGGAATGGATGTGTTTTAGTATGATATAATGATGGTTTGATTTTGTAAAATGTAAGGATGATTTCAGGAAAATTTTGGAAAACTATTTTATGAGATCTCAAGGTGTTTAAATAGTTTGGAATGTGTCAAAAATCATGTTTTCTCAAATTCCGGAGGTTCTGGTAATCGATTACCAGCTTATGTAATCGATTACCAGAGTGGTTTTCGAAGGGTTTTTGGTTCTGGTAATCGATTACCATACAATGTGTAATCGATTACCAAGGCTGTTATTCATGCCCAGAACCAGTCCTTACAACCCTATAATCGATTACCTACTTGTGTAATTGATTACTCCAATGTTCTTCATTTTTCCAGAAAGATTTAACCCTAAGCAATCGATTACCATCCTATGTAATTGATTACCCTTGTTTGAAACCCAGAATAAAATTTAGTCCCTCGTAATTGATTACCAGGCACATGTAATCGATTACCAAAACACCTTTTTGCTCATGAAATTATCCCAAGAGAAAGACTAGTAACTCTTATGCACTTATAACATGATTTTATGTGATTGATCATGATACATACTTTTGGTTTTTCTATCTTGTTGGCCACTGTATGAATTCTGTTTTTGAGTTAGAATGCGTAAGATTATGTTTAAGAGAAGTGAGAAACGATGTTGACGGTTAGGAAGGACTAAGCAAATAGAAAGGTTTGAAAACTAAAATCTTAACACCCTTAGACGAGAATAATGATAACTTATGTTCCAGCATAATTGAGCTTAAGGAAGATGACCCATAATTAGTGTTTATGCCTAGAAGTTGAACTTGGGATCTTAGACAAGGACATAACTTAGAAAAGAGCCTAATGTGTAGATCCTAGAATCCCCCATAGTCGAGTAATGATCATGATGTTTAATCTATACAATGCTGATTGGATGAGTTAGTAAACATGAATGTTAGAAGGAATTATAGGTAATGATCGGATCCATAATAAAGGATAGAATAATTGGAACACAAGTTTAAGACTCGTAAGGGCCAAAGCATAAGATACCATGAGGTAGGAAGTGTGATGTGAGAATGAGACTGAGCGAGTATGCTGGTGTTATGTATGAATGTGTTAATATCATGAGCATGAGCTTATGAGGATTCATGATGTGATGATGTTTTGATATATTGTGAGCATAATGCATGAGATTATGTGATACCAGTGAATTAAAGAAAGTATGTCATTATGATTGAAAGGTTTATCTGATTAAGGAATTTATGAGGCAACATGCATTATGTGAGTTATGTGGCATGACTCAAATTTGAGGAAATTCGGGTTGCAGTTGTTATGCTGCTGAATTTCCGTCAAATTTGAGAGACTTAAGGAAGTTTAAAGATGTTTAATATGACATACCGAGATGTACTTCTCCTCTGGAGAAGGTAAAACCGTGAGGGCATGGACATTAGCCTGTCAAAGCAGACAAAGTCGCTGGTCTTAACCAGTCGATGCATTTCGAAGAAGGAAAAAGTCCCATGATGGGTGATCCTTAGGCCCCTACCCGTACTCTAGGAGTCGGGATTATTATGATGATTATGATTATGTTTATGATTCGCTTATCAAGAGGATAAGTAAGAACTAGTGACGACTAGTTAAGGTATGAGCTCATAGCCTAGTTTTAGGGGTGCGGTTACTATTATGATGTTAGTGTCACAAGTATGAGGAAAGGAACGATGTTCAAAAAAAGTTACATGCCACTTATATGATGATTAATTATTGTTCGGTTTGCCTAAAGTATTGTCACATTCTGCTATGCTGCATACATGCATTAAGATTCATTATAAAAGACACGGACCTTGGATAAATACTTTTATGAAAATCTCATAATAAACCTATGCATGCTTAACCTTTTCATAATAAACCCAAGGTTCTTGGGGCGTAAACGATGACACTAGGATAGAGGTTTCCTCCTGAGATTCTTTAGCAAGATTCTCACCCCTCTCTCTTTCTTTCCGTTATGTCTTCAGACATCGATGGCGTCGTTCGTGATCTTCATTGACCCGCCCACTTGGGAGGTGCACTATGACCCGAGCATCAGTCTTACCACTTCCAAGGTCATTGTGAGGTGCGCGTTTTTGTGTACGTGGAACGCCCGTTTGCTTTCCCCGTCTCCAGTTATCGCTTCGATCCGACTTCACCTTTTGGCGACGACCTGATCTTTAAGAGGACGCAACCCTAGACAAGCAGACACGCCGTCCGTCCTTCTTCATCGGCGGCACCCAGATACCCGAGTATGTTCCCCGTTCTCATCAGAGGCCGACCCCTCGGAGGGCTCTTCACCTTCATTCCCTATGGATCTCGATGGAGGTAGCGAGGACACTGTCACCAGGAGAGGCATGCGAGGTGTGTTCGATAGCCCGAGAGGCGACCACGTCGTGGAGGCCACATCGTTCCCTCGATTCCCATGCCTAGGTCTCCGCTTCGTTGGGCTACATCCGAGGAGCTCCGTCAGTTCGGGCTACATCTCCCATCGAGGATCAGCATCATTAGTAGGCGAGGAGGGTAAGGGGAGTGATAGTTGGAAGTCTTATCTTTTGGGGATTTACCATGTACTTGCTTTTAATTTCCTTTCCGTTCATTTATTTCCAGTTTCTATGTACTGCAAGCTTTGCCCACTAGTATGGGTATGACTCTATATTATCTTTTCAGTTATGTACTAAACTAATTATGATTAATGTTATGACGGATATTTTATGATCAAGATGTTTCCTCGTTGCTTTTGTCTTGTGTGATGCGTTTGCCTTACCTTGCATGATTTAGTTGTTCTTCCGCTTTACATTTCATTTATGTTATACGCAAAGGCTCGCATTTTGTTTTACGCACATGTATTTCAAAAAAAAATTTACCCGTATTTTCTGCTAAGTAATTTCGTAAATAAGTTTAAAAGGAAGTAATAACTAATAATTAATCTTAGCGTCCTAGGCGTGTTTGGGTTAAATATTAGGGTGTTACAGGAATCGAGTATCGAAGCGGACAAAGTACTGGTTTAGAGGTTCAACATTAACTGGTGGTTTAATCGGGATATAACGGTATATAACAATATATATATATTTTTGTAAATATATAAAAATATATAATGAAATACATGTCATAAAATAACTAGAAATTACATTAGACATCAACACAACCCATACAAATGATGATAAAATTATAATAAAATTATTTTATAGCTAATATTTTTTGGTAATGACAACTTAATATTTGTTTAGGCTTAAACTAATTATTAAAATATTCTTTTTTGATTTAAAACTTCTTTATGTATAAAGGTTTTATATTTTGTTTTCAAAGATAAAATATTTTATCAATAATCATAATTAAATTGATTTTATTTTAGATTGAAATTTGAATAATAGAATAAAGCTTAGTAGTATTTTTTATTTTTTTGCCACTATATTGTTTTATCTTTGGAACAAACCTATCAGTAATCTAATTCACATATAAAACCAAACTTGTTAATTAGAAGGCCTAACATTGAAACCCAACATCCTAGCCCAACAATAAGAAAAACCCTAGCTAGCACACATATAGAGAAATAAGGAATACAAATTGCCCATCAGAGGCTATGTTAGCCAATCTAGGAAGTAGACTAGGCGGTGACTTGGCGGAGGCACCCAAATAGTCATAGTGGCAGTTCTTGTGCATCGCACATCTTTCAGAAAAAATAGAAAATAGAACCGTTGAATCGCTACAACCGATCTGATTCACCGATTTTCCCTATTTGCGGCCGATTTAGTGGTTTTCAAGGCGATTTTAAACTCTATACTTTTCTATGTATACTCAACTAATACTAGACCAGTTCTTGGTTTAACCAGTCGACTGGGCAATCCAATTCGATTTTTAGAACCATGCTTGTAAGATTAATTCTGAGAAGCTCCCATCACTTGGTTTAGATCATACTTTGTGTATGAACTTGAGGTCAATGAAGACAACTAATATTGCATCTTCATATCAACCTAGATCAAGAACGACGAATTCTATAGAAATGAGTTAGGCGATGACGCATGCGGTGAGCTGACTTTGCCTTCTAGGGCACCTACAGGCCAGCTATCGTCAACAACGCTTGCTCAACCTACCATGGTGGTGAATCCACCCTTACCTTAGTCACATAGCTAGTTGGAGTAGACATACAAGCTAGTGTGACTATCACTCCATCTAGGCCTGCAATTGCTTATCCTTTAATAGAAAATCATCAATTGAAGAAGAAGAAAAGATGTAACCGATCATAACTACCATTTTCTTTATAAAATGCCATATTAAGGAAGGTTTGCACAAGTTAATGCACCAATTATCTACTCAACTCAGTTAAATTATGAAGCCTATGGCCCATAACACCATTCAACAGTCCATCCCCTAGCCAAGGGAGCTTAGCTATAACCCCTTAGCTGGATTAGTCCTATGTCAAAACTCCTGTTAGAAAATTTAATTGAAATAACACAAATAAAATTAACTAATATAAGAAATAAATTCACATAATATAAACCATTTGTCGCAAAAATTATAAAGCTAAATATGACAAGTAAATAATACAATCAGAATAGAATAGAGTGGCTTATCGGGTTTATTAGCTGAGGCATGCTAGGCATTGAGCTTAAGGGTATTTTGCCACCACGAGTCAATCACTCGAAGCAGATGGCCTTCACAACTAATACTTCATAGGATACAACAACCACTTTTCACTAACTATACACTTAAACTAGTGAGGTTACATGAACAACTTACATCGATTTGCTCAAGGGAACCAACTAAAACTTAGTAAAAGGAAAAATTGTAAGTGTTGATAAAATATAATACATGAACTCTAATTCGTTCTCTCACTAAAAAGCATCGTAAGAATCACTATTTATAAAACTAGTAAACCTTCTTCCCATTGCCCAACATCCCAAATTCAACGTTCACTATAAATACTCATTACATCAACAAAGAAACCTCCCAACATTCAAAAATTAAGTTGTTGAAATTGGAATGTTTATGTGATTAAACTACTCATAAAATCCTTTTATTAACTTTACTTAAAATATGGGACAATAAAACCAATTGCAATGCAAATATGTATACAATGTACATGTATTATTATTATATTTGTAAAGTAATATAACTAAAGAATAAAAAATGTAAATTTAATAAATACTATCATATATAATTAACTTTGAAATAAGATAATATTGAATAAAAATACAACAACCCCTACTATATTGGAAGGAGGATACCATACACTAGGCGTAACGTTCTGATGAGGACAGGAGTGATTGCGGTGTAAGAAGGCACAGACAAGGAGTGACTTCTGGCAAGGCCTCTAAGCGAAGGGGTACATGAATGAATCGATTACACACCAGAATGAGAGGATCTTGAGGCTGTATAGGTATAGGACTATATTTAGGATGGCTTATATGAATAGATTAGTACTACCTATGCCAACAAAGATGCATCTTCTTTTCGGTAGCTCATCACGAAAAAACTCCATGGTTAAACATGCTTGACTTGGAGCAATTTTGGGATAGGTGACCTCATGGGAAGTTTTCTCAAGAAGCGTGTAAGTGAGGACAAAGCGCATGAAAAGACAGTGTTGGTTTATGGGGACAATATCCATAAAGCATCATGTGATGTTACAAATGGTATTAGAGGTTCATCCTATTAGAGCCTGGGATGGTCTAACTTGCTTCTAGAGCATACTCTGAAATCTTAGTGTCATGCAATAGGATTTTATCTACTAAGATAAAAAGTAGAACTTTATATGCATGAGTGCTTACTTTTGAAGTAGTTAGTAATTATCATGCTTAGCATTGTATTGAGCCTAATCAACTCAATGCCTTTTGCTTGGTGTGATAGGAGACTAATGACTTCAAGTAAGCATAGTAGGACTAGCAATAGCAATGATGATGAGGTTCCTAGAAAGAAGCTACAATGTTATGTGTGATTTTCAGAATAGGACCCCAATCAGGAGTAAGCTATGGTTGCAAACTAGATGATGACCACTATTGGGAGGTAAGATCATAAAAGATACTGGAAAGGGCCTACTATTTACAGGATTCCAAGGAGTAGAAACTACCCTAATTCTCCGGAACCTAAACCCAGATAAGGCCGAATGATGAATTAAGTAATGGAGAAAGATCTTTAAAGTACCAAAGTGATTAGATTCATAGAAAGTAGGATATGCTACCTAGGTTTTGGACGTGGACGTAGATTTATGATGAACAGATACTAGAACGTTAGTTGGGGAGACAAGTAATGAAATGATTTGGGATCTTTGTTAAGGATGTTTTCTACGAGGAGTATTTTCTTCCTTCCGAAATGATAAGGAACTAGAAATTCCTAAAGCTGCACTAGGGGAACATGACGGTGCTAAAGTACAATGCAAAGTTTGGTGAGCTTTCCACAACTTAGTAGGGTAAGCTTAATGAAGAGTTGGAAATGTGTTAAGTATGAAAAAGGCTTTAGAGATGACCTTTTGGCAATGGTGGGACTAATGGAAATTAGGGACTTCACCATAAAAGAGTATAACTGGAAGTTATCAATGGCTTGAAAAAGGTTAACACTACATGGCATAGGGTTCAAGCCTGCTTTACCACCACGAAAAGGATTTTCCTCAAGGGAATGGAAAAGGGATGCAGCCACATAAATCATTTGATAACAAGGAATGCCTAAAATGTGGAAAGAATCATGGGGATAAACCATGTTTAGTTGGACAGTATGTTTACTATCAATGTAGGAAGCCAGGTCACAAGATTAGGAAATGTCCAATAGGGATCACATCTATCTAGGCCACAATAATAGGGACATGTTTTGCTATGAATGTAGAAGATGCTGCACTATTGAAGGGACTCATTCAAGAGGACGGATACGGAAAGCCTAGTAGTCAAGGATACATGCTGTTGTTGCCTAGTGGTGACGAACGGTGACAGGAATTAGAATAGATATCGTTAGTCCAGAATACTCTGATATATTTTTAGAGGATATGCCTGATTTTTCGTACAAAGGAAGATGTAGTTCTCTATTGAATTGGTACAGAAATAGGTCCAATTTCAATAACTCCTTACCGGATGTTTCCTTTATAATTGACATAATTGAAGGAGTAGATTAATAAGATGTTAAGTAAATATTTTATTCGGTCAAGTGCCTCACCATGAGGAGCTTCTGTGCTCTTGGTGAAAGAGAAGGACGAAGATATAAGGCTATATGTTGATTAGATAATTGGATAAGGTGACGATTAAGAACAAGTATCCTCTTCCAAGGAGTAGTGATCTCATGGATAAATTGAGGGGAGCGATGGTATTCTCCAAGATTGATTTGAGATCGTGATACCACTAGATTCAAGTTTAGGAAGAAGATATCCTGAAGTATGCTATGGGCATTACGAATATATAGTGATATCTTTTGAGATAACTAACGCCCTAATAATACTCATGGACCATATGAATCGAATCTTCCAACCTTTTCTCAACAAGTTCATAATTGTTTTATAGATGATATTCTCATATGTTCAAGGGTTGAGGAAGAACATGACTAGCATCGTAGAACAATGCTATAGATTCTTCATGCCAAGAAATCCAAGTGTGAGTTTGGCTATAGCAAATAAAACTTCTAGGTATTGTAGTATCACAGGAAGGAATCACAGTTGACCCAGCAAAGATTGAAGTAGTACTAAAGTCAGAAAGACTAACCACTACCATGGAGATTTGGAGTTTTTGAGATTAGCTTATTACTATAGAAGTTTTATTAAGGGATTCACCTAGATAGCCTTACCCATAACCAAGCTGAACCAAATGAATGTACCTTTAACATGGATAGTAGAATATGATGGAAGTTTTAGGACCTCAAGTAGAAGTTAACCAGTGCACCTCTAGTGGTTTTGCCAAGACCTACATAGCTCATTTGAGGTTTATTGAGATGAATTACGAAAAAGCTTGGGGGTGCATTTTGATGTAGAACAGAAAGGTGGTAGCTTAGAATTCAAGACAACTAAAGCCACATCTCAAGTTGATCAGGAGTGTTCATTTTGAAAATCTCAAGATGCTATCTATATGGAGTAAAGTTTGAGGTGTTTTCTAATCATAAGAATCCCTGAGGATCTCTTAGATTAGAAGACGAAAACACGAGGCAATGGAGAATGATGGAGTTCATTAGAGACTAGGAGCTCGACTTGAACTACCATCCAGGAAGAACAAATGTGTTAGCAGATATACTCAGTGGAAAGACCTTGGGTATTTCTTGGATGATGATTAAGGAGATGGAGTCAGAAAAGATTTTTCAAAGTCTTAAGTTGGGGATAGAAGAGAGATTTGGAAGTGTATATTTGGGTCCAATTAGGATCATAAGTGACATTAAGAAGGAGATTTCATAAGCTCAGCAAGAAGATCTAAAGCACAGAAAACCATAGCCTCAACTCAAAGTTGAAGGAGAAGATTTGGACGGGGTGAACATAGGATATGGAAGTATCAAGATCAAATATGTGTTTCGAGAATATGGGATCTTTGCCATAATATCCTAGAAGAGTTTCATCAAGGTAATTTCTCTATACACCCAGGAGTTATAAAAATGTATAGAGACCTTAAGAAGAGGTTCTAACAACCAAAGATAAAGGTGGATGTAGCAGAAATGGTTTCATGGTGTTTGACTTCCAAAAGATGAAGATAGAACATTAGAAGCACTAGGTACACTGCAACCCTTGGATATTCCCAATAGAAAAGGGGAAAATATTTCAATAGATTTTGTAATGGGATTGCCAATGAAACAATTAAGATACGATGCTATTTGGGTTATAGTGGACAGACTAACTAAGTCCACACATCTTCTACCAGTCAAAGTTCCTTCGTCTCTTGAGAAATTGGTTAAGCTTTATCTAGAAGGATTAGTCAGACTTGTGGTGTTATTTCTACTATAATCTTAGATTGAGATCTGTGATTCACTTTAAGTTCTTAGCAAACTTTTTAGAAAGCTTTTGAAAGTAAGTTATTCTTGAGCATGACTTATCATCCTGAGACTGATAGACAAGCTAAATGGACCATTCTAAGTTGGAAGATATGATGAGAACATGTGTGCTAGCATTGGGTGAATTGTAACAACTGTTGCCAATAATCGAATTCTCCTATGACAACAGCTATCACACAAATATCAGAATTGCTCTTTATGAAGCTCTATATGTATGGAAGCATCAATCACCTCTATGTTGGTATGAATCAAGTGAAAGTAGTCTTTTTGGGACTAGACCTCGTCAAACTATCGAGCAGGTAAAGAAGATTCGAGGTGAGATTTTGACAGCTGAAGGTCACAGAAAGCTATGACAATAAGAGGAGAAGACCGTTAGAATTCCTATAAGAAGATCATGTGTTTTCGAAAGTTATCTCTATGCCTGGTATTGGGAGAGCCATTACATCTAGAAGTTAAATTATCATTTTATAGGTCCTTTTCAAATCCAAGGTCATGTAGGTTTAGTGGCATGTTAAATAGTTTTAACTCCATGCCTGTCAAAGATTCACGACGTATTCCATGTGCCACAAATTTGAAAGTACAACTCTGATTCTAGTCATATATTGGAATCTAAATCCTACGGTACAGGATGGTTTGATGTTCAAGTTACCACCAGCACAAACAGGAAATAGAAGCGTGAAGCAACTTCGAGGAAGACCCGTCTCGTTTGTAAAGACTGCATTAGGCAAAGAATGATCCAAGGAGTATACGCGAGGATTTGAGTAAAGTAGGCAAGAGGACAAAATTTTGAGGGCAAAATTTTTCTAGGGGTAGAATGTAACGATCCAGTTTTAGTATTGTTATGATAAAATGATTAATTGTGAATAATCTATAAGGATTTTGAAAATTTTGACAGAAACGTTATGATCACAATAATATGAGGAGTTTGTAAAAAAAAATTTAATATTATTAAAAATTAATATAATTATATTTTAATCGAGGATATAAAATGAGACCCTATAAAGGGTGTAATGACATAAATAAAATAAGGATAAGGGTAAATAGATATTTTTAACCTGATAAAGTTTCTTTTATGTCAATCAGGTATTGAAATGGTAATAATTGGACACGAAATGGTAATAACCGGTATATTGGAACATGAATTGGTATAAATAATGGATATTATCATATCTCATATAATTTTTACTTAGGACAATTAAATAAATATAGAAATTTCTAATACAGATATAAGGCAAATTGATCCAACAATAGACATACTACTTACTTTCTCTCCAAGTAAGTTTTTCTATATAAAGGAAAAATGAAAAAAGGTAGCATTTCTTTCCTTCCTAGCAACAACTTCACGTTGCTTTCTTCTTCCTCCATCTTCTTCATGTTTTTCTTCTTGAAACTCCATGAAAGCCCCATATTCTTTAAGGATACACTTAGATAAACACTTAAACTAGTTCAAGAATACTTCCTTTACATCAAACTCAAGCCAAAACCTTCTTTTTCATCTTCAAAGATGTCCAACTAGCAGCTTATAAAAAGGCTAAAACATGGGTTTAAAGCTTTAGTTAGAGGAGGAAAATCAAGAGAAAGATCTAACATAAGGCTTGGAAGAAAGGTAGGAAAGATTCTATGTCTATTGATTGTGATTGTTTGGCTATTTTTACTAAATAAACTCTTGATATATGCTTGAAATTATGTTGTGAAATCGAAATTTATTTTCAAGAGGTGTATGTGTGTGTGTGTGTGTGTGTGTGTGTGAACTTGATAGATGTAAAAGGTGGTATGCATGAAAGTCTTATGAATTGTTTGAATTGATGTAAGAGATTTACTATGTAAATGAAGAGATTTTTGGTTCCTTAAAAAGAATGAGATATATGGAAATTTTACTAGAATATTATTAGAAATAATTTTATAAAATTTGAAAGATTGGTATTTTGAAGTATAGTGCTAAAGTTTCATGAAAATGATGAGATTTTGATCTATAGAAGAAAAGCTTTGAAATCTAAGTAAGAAACTTGGTTTAATTTCCTAAAAGTTTTAAGAATTATAAAGTAAGAAGTCCTATAAGTTTCTTCTATGAAGAAATCTATAAAAGTTTAGTAGACTTTGCAGAAAAATCTTGTAACAGTTAACAACTTTTATAGAAAATTCTCATTACAGTTTAGTAAATTTTATAGAAAATCTCATAACAGTTTAGTGTTTTCTTTTAGCAAAATCTCATAAAAAGTTTAGTAGATTTTACTAATAAATCTCCTAAAAATTAAAGGCAGATTTTAAACAGGATATCTCATAAGACTTTAGGAGATTTTGAACAGAAATCTCATAAGAATTCAGAAGATTCTGAAGAGAACATCTCGTAAGATATTTAGGAGGTTTTCAAGACAAAAGTCTCAGGAATTCAGGAGACTTAACAGAAAATCTCATAAGAGTTGAGGAGATTTCAAGGAAATCTCAAAGTAAAAGCATGAGAAGTAGAACTATTAAGAAGAGATTTTACTTGAGAATCATAAGACTTCTTAATCAAGTATTAAAGATTCTTATGAAAAGAGAAAGCTTAAGAAAATAAGCCTAATTTAATATCAATTGCTTGATTCTAAGCTCATGGATTCACAGTGTGATCTATATCAGGTTGTAGTATAAGGTACTACAACAAGTGAACTATATAAGGTTGTAACACGAGGTGTTAGAACATTATAAGGAAAGTGATGTATTGAGAATAGCATGCTATTGTAATCTATGTAACATCCTCCCAAGTACAACCTCATCCTTAAGTCATGGTATCATACTCAAGAGTTGTTACTTATATTCTGCGACCTTTCTTAATTATCTATAATAAGGGTCGATCGAATTGCATGTTAACTAACTCGTGGTTCTATCGAGATATATAGCCAGAAACAACTTATTTATTTAATACAAATCAAGTACAAAAGGAAGCTCTTCTAAGAGCTTTAAAGTACATCCGTTATCTCTTATGTTTTACAGACATATACATACACTTAAGTACAAAAACACAAGTTCTCTACTAACTACTGCAAAATCCACTTGATCTTCTCCTGAGGCTTCACCGTCTTCTAGATCAACCTGGGGATGACACGGAAAAACAAATACATAGGGGTGAGAATTCTAACATTCTCAGGGCGTTCCCCAAAACATATACTGAAGTTCATGTCATCGTTACCGCCCAGCCACTTCGATTTATTTAACAAAAGGTGATCATGCATTACATAATGACTATCCATTTTTAAAGTTCAAAATCTATCTTTTCGAAGTGGGTTACTTTTAAGAAAAACCAATCACTTAATACACCTCTACCGTCAGCTCATACTCATAGTAAGTTATGGCAACCAAGAAGAACCAATATACACAAATATGTACATGCCCAATGTAATGAAATTCATCTTTGATTTCCCTTGATGAATCAAAAGTATCACATCCCTCTCTATTTGCCTTCGACAAGCCAAAAGGATCTCAACTCACTCTATTTGCCTTTGACAAGTCAAAAGGATCTCGTGTGTCATTATTTGCCCTTGACAAGTCAAAGAGGATCTCATGTTTCGTTATTTGCCCTTAACAAGTCAAGAGGATCTCAAGTTTCTTGTGATCATAGAATTTAATTCAGTACATCATTCACTGCATGCATAAAACACATACAGGCATCCATTCACAACGAAATTCTCATTTGTATCTTATAAATCAATCTTTTAAACTATCTAGTATGCATTCATATGTCACAAGACATACAGCCAAAAAGGTAACATCAAGTACTCATGTCATTCTAGAACCAAAAATTCCATTACTTCATCAATTCAAATCATTGTTGCATTTCCAGCATAATGGCAGATTTTACACCATTGTAACATGAATTATGTTGCCCCTCAAACAATCAATTCAGAGGCTATAAAAATTTTACATGACACTTCAAAGTGTCTAAAACAACCTGTAAAAATTTCAGGGCAATCATAATTATACACTTCAATAAAATAGGCAAATCTGGTGGTCAGAAGCCACAAATTCATAGTCCAGACTTGTGTTCTCAAAATATTTAGCCCTAGAATTCGATGGAATCATGGTACAAGAAAATTCACAGAGGTATTTCAACATGTTATTAGTCTTGTGTATAAATTTTAGGAGCTATCTCAATCAATTACTATGATGAAAAATTCGGGCAAGTTTGTCACTTCAGTCTCAACAATTCAAACAGGCAGCAGTTACAATTCGGTTTCTAATTTTTTTGAGGCATCAAACCTTAGAATTAACCCCTAAGAAAATTCGTGTGTTTAGTTAAGAGGTTAACTACAACATATAATTTTCATGGCTCATGAAACCACCCACAAAATTTCCAGAAAATTCATGAAAGATTCTGATTCCAGAACAGAAATAAAGTCCAGCAACCTAGTTCCAATTTCACTTGAGAGAAAACCCATTTTAAAACCATCCAAACACAACACAAAAT
>JAMLFY010000004.1:39643697-39782091 GCA_030441495.1 Dalbergia oliveri | reverse complement strand
AGTACGGGTAGGGAGCCTGAGGATCACCCATCATGGGACTTTTCCTTCTTCGAAATGCATCGACTGGTTAAGACCAGCGACTTTGTCTGCTTTGACAGGCTAATGTCCATGCCCTCACGTTTTCCTTTCCTCACCAAGCAGGAGAAGTACATCTCGGTATGTCATATTAAACATCTTTAAACTTCCTTAAGTCTCTCAAATTTGACGGAAATTCAGCAGCATAACAACTGCAACCCGAATTTCCTCAAATTTGAGTCATGCCACATAACTCACATAATGCATGTTGCCTCATAAATTCCTTAATCAGATAAACCTTTCAATCATAATGACATACTTTCTTTAATTCACTGGTATCACATAATCTCATGCATTATGCTCACAATATATCAAAACATCATCACATCATGAATCCTCATAAGCTCATGCTCATTATATTAACACATTCATACATAACACCAGCATACTCGCTAGTCTCATTCTCACATCACACTTCCTACCTCATGGTATCTTATGCTTTGGCCCTTACGAGTCTTAAACTTGTGTTCCAATTATTCTATCCTTTATTATGGATCGATCATTACCTATAATTCCTTCTAACATTCATGTTTACTAACTCATCCAATCAGCATTGTATAGATTAAACATCATGATCATTACTCGACTATGGGGATTCTAGGATCTACACATTAGGCTCTTTTCTAAGTTATGTCCTTGTCTAAGATCCCAAGTTCAACTTCTAGGCATAAACACTAATTATGGGTCATCTTCCTTAAGCTCAATTATGCTGGAACATAAGTTATCATTATTCTGTGTCTAGGGTGTTAAGATTTTAGTTTTCAAACCTTTCTATTTGCTTAGTCCTTCCTAACCGTCAACATCGTTTCTCACTTCTCTTAAACATAATCTTACGCATTCTAACTCCTTTAAACAGAATTCATACAGTGGCCAACAAGATAGAAAAACCAAAAGTATGTATCATGATCAATCACATAAAATCATGTTATAAGTGCATAAGAGTTACTAGTCTTTCTCTTGGGATAATTTTTGGTAATCGATTACATGTGCCTGTAATCGATTACGAGGGACTAAATTTTTTGGGTTTCAAACAAGGGTAATCAATTACATAGGATGGTAATCGATTGCTTAGGTTAAATCTTTTGGAAAAATGAAGAACATCGGAGTAATCGATTACACAAGTAGGTAATCGATTATAGGGTTGTAAGGACTGGTTCTGGGCATGAATAACAGCCTTGGTAATCGATTACACATTGTATGGTAATCGATTACCAGAACCAAAAACCCTTCGAAAAACCACTCTGGTAATCAATTACATAAGCTGGTAATCGATTACCAGAACCTGAATTTGAGAAAACATGATTTTTGACACATTCCAAACTATTTAAACACCTTGAGATCTCATAAAATAGTTTTCCAAAATTTTCCTGAAATCATCCTTACATTTTACAAAATCAAACCATCATTATATCATACTAAAACACATCCATTCCTTTTTTATTAAAGTTTCCCCTTTGCAGATACTTAGGGCAAGTCTTTGAGCTCTAGAGTATTTAGGTGATAACATAATCTTAAACATGCTATGCACTTCGTTTTATTCTTCATTGTAAGGTAAAGTGAGAGCACAAAATAAACATGAGATGCAACCTCATTATTATCTTTCAAGATTAAGTGATGACTTGAAATGTAAACATGGAATGCAAGCTTGGGAATTTAAACATGATAATGCAAGTTCATTTATTTATTCTTGAAAGTTTAGTGATGGCATCAAAATAAACATGAGATACAAGGCACAAATTTAAACATGGATGCAACTTATTTTATCTTAACTAGAGCTCTTGAAAGACTTTAGAGGAACATCAATAGCCTTAACCCAACGTGTATCTTAACAATAGAAGATAAGCTTTAGAGTTCTTAACACCAAGTCTTCAAAGAAGTCTTTGGTTTGAACTTCATCATCAAGCTCAAGAAAGTGGATTAAAACAAAAACACCAACACTTTAACAAAACAAACATAAATAGAGCTACTCATATTCTTTATTTTATTGCTCATGGACTTCATTCTGAGTAAACTCTTAGAACGCTGACCAACTTTAAGGTTGGCAAGGGTAAGCTTAGAGTTCTTTAAAATCTTAGGATTAATTTTTCTTAACAAAACTTTTGTGATCTACTTTACATTTTTAGCAAACTTTGTCCAAACCAAGGCAAAAGAAATGGAAATCCTTCAAAGGAAAAGGAGAAAGAAACCGAAAATTTTAAGTAAGGAAAAGAAAGAAGCACAAGCATATATGGTCTAAGACCAAGTTGTTTCAAGCTATAGAGGTTTCTCACATGACAACAACAAGTCATTATCTTGAAACCTCATCATCAAGCTCATGTTCTCTTTATGAAAAGGCCTCTTGGCCGAAAAGAAAAAGGAAGAGGAAAAGAGTTTGAAACCAAGAGAAAGCTAGAACTTTTTCTTGAAGACCATAAGCAAAAATATTAAAACAAAACCCCTACCTAAAGAAGTCTTGAAGAGAGGAAGGAAAGCTTTGTTTCTTGAGAGGAAAAGAGAAGGAAATCCTTCTTGGAAACTTGATGAAGAACTCGGCCAAGGGAGGAGAAAAGAGGTTCTTTGAGTTTGGGAAGAAAGCTTGAAGTTTGCTCAAGTGTGTAAACATTCAAAGAGCTTTCAAGCTAGTGTATTTATAGAAGATTGGGAGCTCATGGATGGCCTAGAGGAGGGAGGAGTGGCCGGCCATTTGAGAGGAGAGAGGGAAAATATCTCTTAGTGAAGGCATGGTCTTGGCATGGTGTTGGGTATGGGCAAGGCATGGGCAAGGTATGGTGGAAAGCATGGCTTAGGGTATGGCTCTTGAGTGTAATTGAAACAACACATGATGGGCTATGGAGGGGGTGGAGTGGCCGGCCATCCAAGGCCATGAGAGAGGAAAATTAGTTCTTCTAATTATAGGTTAATGGTGTGTTTAGGTGTTTCTTTGATTAAGATTTTGATTAGGAATTTGTAAGAAAGTGTTTAGGTGAGGTAATGGATAATTAAGGTTGTCAAAACTTGATTTAAGGAGTGGTCATACTAGATTAGAGAATTAAAACTCTCATTAAGTCTAATTGGGTCATAGACAAGTTTCCTTAAATTAAGGAAGTGGAGAGAAAACACTATTCAAGATTCCATGACTAGGAATCTTGAATTTTAGAGTTTAACTAAGCAATCTTAGGTTCTAATTAACCTTAATAAATCATTTTGACTCTAGATTAATTACTAAAATTAATTAACCTTCGATTAGAGCCTAATATTGCTTAGGTTTGGTTAATCGTGTCATTAGGCTCATTGTACACTATTCTAGGGGCAAAATGGTAATTTTGCACTAAAACTGCCCGGGACCTTGGCCTAACTAGACATCAAATATCACTCATAAACATCATTCCAAACTTCCTAAAAAGTTCTGGGCTCAAACGGCACCTTTTACTCGTGTAGAACACAGAGGTATTTTGGTCATTTTGAGCCAAAAGTTCGAAAACGAGATTCTCACCTCGGATATCAAACACAACAGTTGTAATCCCCTTCAAACATTAAGTTGACCCATTCGAGGACATAAGACAACTGTCCTAAAATTGGTAAAAATGAGCTTAGGGGCATTTTGGTCATTTGTACTCGCACGCAGAAATGGGGTGTTACAATTCCGTTTCAGAACCTTGCTAAGAAGTCCCATCGAGCGTTCCAAAATATATTTGATCCAAAATCAATTAGCTAAGAACTAAATTCTAATCCAATTAATGAATCAATATCATTACTAAATTTAGACAATTTATACTAGGAAGGATATTATACTTTCTAGCTAATAGATCCCTCAACTCACACTACGAAGACTATAATAAGATTAATTCAAAAGAAGAACAAGTAATTGGAGGAAATAAAATTGCATTAATGAAAGGAATCTAATACAATGGATGACAAAAGCTAAAACTTAAAGGAAATTTAAGACACTTGAGAAAACTAAAACATATGATTGCTATTGGATTTTTAGGTCCTTTTTTACATATATCACTTAAAAATTTCCAGCCTTCTAGCTAGCTGAGTTTTATGTGTGTTATAGTCATGGTTGTTCTTATTTCTTAGCCAACCACTACCCACATTTGTATCTAACATGAATCTGATCACACCCACACCTTGATTTGTCGCTAACCCATGTGATTTTAGGTCAAGTGCCTAACCCATGTTAACCCACTTCGCTTTTTACTTTCATTAGGCCTAGCTAATTCCAATACCTGTTCATGATCCATTTTCTACCTCATTGACCTTTCTTCTTTGTGTGACACCCTCCCAAATAACATCATTCTTAAGTCATAACATCAGACTTGAGAATTGTTACTTATAAATTAGTGAACCATACCTAAGTATCTATAACGTATTAGAGAAATCAATCAGTAACTAGTTCATAATTCTATTAAACTATATAAAAAGGAACAAATTATTAATTTCATACAAAGTCAAATACAAGAGGAAGCTCTTCTAAGAGCTTATTACATGGTCTCTTAAACATTAGAAACATAAGCATATTCAAATGAAAACTAATAGTAGTCTTCAGCTATTGTGCTATTACAAAACATAAACTTCCATGAATGCAGCTTCATCATACTCTTGAGTAATCTAGAGACAACACAGAAACATACAAACATGGGTGAGATTTATAAAATTCTCAGGAGGATATCCCCAAATATGCTATAATAACTATTATCATCGTCCTAGCCACTTTGGTTTATTAGAAAAATATGATCATGCAATACATAACAATGATTCATTTTAAAGTTCAAAATCATTCTTTTGAAGTGGGTTTGTTTTAGCATTCGAACACTTAATTCACATATATCAAAATGTTCTAGGTCATAGTAAATCATTTGAAACAAATAATGCAATATGATATGAATATGTGTAACACCCTAATAATCAACCCAATACCTAGGTCATCTAATTAATTACTAGACTTTACTCTTTGCTTTCGTTCCTTAATCATGCTTTGAAAATACTTAGTGAAATTACGAGCCATTTTTTTTTTAAACATAATTGAAAACGTGAGCCAACATAAACGATAATCGGATAAAGCATAAAATTAAGACATATCATGAAGAACACATCATTTTGGCTCTATCATATGATATCCATAATTACATTTCACATAGATATTTTGCCTATCAACAGATTAAGCTAGATGTAGGCAATTTAACAAAACATAAATAATATATGGATGGAAAAACATCTATTAACGGCACCTATTTATAACACTTCACAGATAGGAATAGATATCTGAGTTCAACTAAGGTCTAGCCGAATACGTTCCTCAAGAATAATAAGCTGGTTCAAGATCACGTGCATCTACCAGGTGAGACATCAACAAATCACAAACATCACCATCACTTGAAGACGAGATGGAAAGAAAGAGGGAATGAGAAACTTATAAAAAGAATCTCAGTAGGGTACTCACCTCATGATGCATTGTGTCATCATCATCGTCCCCAGAACCTGGTTATTATGAAATAGTGAGCATGCTAAGATTGATTTATTAAGTTAAAAATACTATTCCGAGTTCGTCGGTTTTAATCATGCGTCTTATAATGCATCATAAACTTAGCATGTCATGTTTATAATGAACTTTTCCTTTCATATATAATAACATAGTTATGCATAAAATCACATCATATTCCTCATCATCATTTCATAATACTATGCATAGCAGAATATCATATTTCTCATCATCATCTCATAAATACTATGCATACCAGAACATCATATTCACATAATGCATTTACTTAGTTTCTTAGGTGACTTAAAGTTACTTTCATCATCATTTTCCTGGGCCACCCTATGCTCCACCCTTTTGGGAGTAATCTAGGTTATGAGCTCATACCTTACTAGTCGTCACTAGCATATACTTATCCCTTTTGATAAGTTAAAATTTTGTCTCTACCCTTTTGAGAGAACGGACTAGGGGCAAGAATCACCTTTTCACCGCCTATAGTTTGGGGTCCAAAGGATCATTTCTCAGGATCACCTTTTCACCACCTATAGTCTGATGGGTCCAAAGGATCATTTCCTCATATATTTTAAGTCACCTTTAAGTCTTTGCATGTTATATCATAATACAATTCTCAATTCATAATCATTTATAACATTTTCTCATTTATAGTCTTATTGGAATAATATATATACCAACTGTAATCATGCATTAGGGAGATTCCCAGGAAAGAGAGGTGGGTCACAAATGGACACACTTAAATACCAAGTCTTTCCTAGCAAGAATTTCCAAATTACACTTTTAATAATATACTTTCTTCCAGCAACTGGTAAATTTTTAAATAACAAAGAATATTTCATTATTTCATGCATAAGCATTCTCATTGTTTGCAACGCAACTATAACATACAAACCAGGGAAGCAATCAATGGCACCAAATTCTTAATAAGCATCAAATCACATTTTAAGTACACATAAATTACTAGCTTCCCATAAAATTCTTACAAAGTTTTAAAACTCTTTTAAAACTAATTCCTTTTGTTAAACTTGAAAGAAGTCATAGGACTTTAGGCCTAAATTAACCATGGGACCGATTTATAACTTGAAAGAATGTTCATAATTAAATCTTTCACTTAAGATAAAAGGAGCAAGTCTTGAGCTTTAGAGATTTAGGTGACATCTTTGAATTATTACCATGCTATGCAACCTTATTTTAATCTTATCTTTATAAGGTGATAGCTTGGAATTATAAACATGATATGCAATTCCATTTCTTTATCTTTAAGATTTAAGGTGATAACTTGAAAATTAAACATGATGCAAGAACTTGTAATATAAACATGATGCAAGAACTGGAGGGCGAATCATAAACGACCAGGAGGGAGAAGAATTTAGAGGAAGGCGGTAGTCGCACAGGACCGGTGAGAGATGAGAATTACACTTTTTTTAAGCTCCAATTCTCAAGACTTCTTAAAGAATAAATTCTTTAACTCCAATTATCTCATTTCTTCGCTTATGATTCATAAGCAAGTCTTTGAGCTCTAGGATTTTTAGGTGATGACATAAAATAAACATGCCATGCATTGACTCTTTTAGCCATTATAAAATAAAGTGAGAGCATAAAATAAACATGAGATGCAACTTCTTTATTATCTTTAGAGATTAAGTGACAACTTGAAATTTAAACATGAAATGCAAGCTTGGAAATTTAAACATGAATATGCAAGTTCATTTTTATTCTTGAGAATTTAGTGATGACATAGAAAGTAAACATGGTTATGCAAGGCATAAACTTAAACATGGATGCAAGTTCATTTTATTTCTTTACTAGAGCTCCTCCAAGACTTTAGAGAAATATAAATTCAACCCAATATATCTTAGCAAGACAAAGTGAAAAATACATCTTTCAAGTTCTAAACTCAAGATCATAAAAACATCATAAAAATATTATTTTTAAAGTTTTGCATCAAGTGGAACTTTCAAGCTTTAGAGGCCTAACTTGTGATGGATTCACAACCTACCCTCAAGGTCCTCATCATCAAGCCATCATCTTAGTCCCACCTAGGCCATATGGCTGAATTGTTCAAAGAAAAGGAAGAAGAAAACCAAATGGAAAAACTAGAGAAAATCCATGAAATCATCATTTTGAACCAAGAATAACACTTAGCAAAGCATAGAAATAAACTTAAAAACAACTCCCTACCTAATCTGATTTGAAGGAAAGGAAGAGAACTTGGTTTCTTGGAGTGAAATGAAAGAAAATATTCTTGAAAACTTAAAGAAAGAATTCAGCCAAGAGGAGGAGGAAATGAGAGCTTTTGGTGCTCCTAAAACTAGAATTTGTGTAAGTTATGAACTAAGCATCTAAACTATCTTCAAGCATGCCTATTTATAGAGATTTTGCAGCTCATAAATGGACAAAGGAAGAAAAGAAATCTGACCAAAAATTAGAGGAAAAAAAATAAGGAAGAAAATCATTTTGTTTGGTGGCTTAAAACATGGAATCATGTTTCCATGTTTTCATGATTCTTTGTTTTCATTCTTTGGATTTTTGTGTAATAATTTTCTGACTTATTACTCAATAATTTCGTGCATTACAGCCTTGTGGAAGAGGATTTTGTGTGTTCCATGTATTTTTTAGGTGTAGGCAAGGTATTCATGCAATTTAGAGAATTACGGTTAAGGGTTTAAGTGAATTACTAAGCAATTTGGGTGTTTTAAGCAATTTTAGGTTCTAATCAATCTAAATAAATAATTTTGACTCTAGATTAATAATTAGAATTTAATAAGCTTTAATTTGAGCCTAATATTGCTTAGGTTTCGTTAGACAAATCAAAAATCTCAAAATTTGTAAAACTTGCAAAGAGGGGCAAAACGTCATTTTACTTAAAAATTGCCCGAGGCCACCAGCTTAACCAATGGTTAATCATGGCCTAAAAACACCTTTTAACACATTTTAGTGAGGTTCGGGCTAAGTCGGCATGCAATGGAGTTAAAACGGCCGCAAGGGCGTTTTGGTCATTTCGCGTCAAGCTCAAAATTAGGATTCTTCTCCTCTATTAACACACATAACACAAACAATCCCTTATTAACATCAAAACATCCCCTTGAGGATGGGTGGGGCCCACGATCCTCATTTTGAGTAAAATAACCTCAGGGGCATTTTGGTCATTTTACACGTCCAGAAAATTGGGGTTTGCAATACTTGCACGAATTGCTCCTAACTTCTCTTCTAACGTTACATTCCTTTATTAAGGATTGTTTGGTCTCAAATTTTATATAATATTTACCTACGGTAATTGGTAATTCCTAATGACAGTAAAATTCAGTAAAAATTGGGGCATTACAATATGCATATTGTAACATCCTAGTTTCTTCAATATTAATTGAGGAAAACTTAATAGGAATATTAGAATTCTGAGGCGTGGTTATGATGAGCACGGCTTATGAGCGAGTACAAAAAAAAAAAAAAATTGAATAGTACTTCAGGGCCAAGGCAAGGCCATGAAATGAAAAATTTGGACCCAGGGTGCCCAAAGTTAGGAAATATGAAAATAAGGTTAGACATGTGTGGAAATGATAATGTTATGCTTAGAATTGCTTTACGGATAATATTGGTAGATGTTAATGTTTCCGTTAGTGAGATTTCAGTGTGCGGTTTTTAATACAGAAAGACACTTTCATCACTACAACTAGATAATATCCCCAAATCAAGACAAGTGGAAGGCCAAGATTTAATCTTGGAATCTAAGATCAAATCCTAGCCATCCATCATAGCCTAGTCACCAAATTCATCATGATTTTTTTTAACAAATATCTTGCCTTGCATTTATTACAAGCCTAGTCACTTAATCTTCTTAACCAAGCCATCCTCAAACTCGGCCTTGCAGGGAAAAATCAGAAGGCGAAGTGCCTCCATATCCAAGAGCTCCATCTTGCTTTCATCTCACAAAAACCTTAGCTTAGAATCATCAAAACCCAAATCTTCCTTCACAAAAATTGATCTACACTTCCACCTCTACAATTATAACCGATTGAAATTTCAAAAACCTTATCCTTCTTTCACATCCATCATTGATCAGAGGAGGGTTTGAAGTTGTGTGGGGAGTTTTGGTTGTGAAGAAATCCCACCTTGAAGCAAGCTAGAGATAGAAACTTGTTGAACCTTCAAGAGTAGGGTTTTCTCCGCCTTTCTTGTGAAATTTTTCAATTCTATTTTAGCTTGCCCTAATTCCGAAAATTTTGATGATATTGATGATTAACATATTGATATTGATGTATGAATTTTTGTGTTGTGTTTGGATGGTTTTAAAATGGGTTTTCTCTCAAGTGAAATTGGAACTAGGTTGCTGAACTGATTTCTGTTTTGTAATCAGAACTTTTCACGAATTTTCTGGAAATTTTGTGGGTGGTTTCATGAGCCATGAAAATTATATGTTGTAGTTAACCTCTTAAAATAAGCACACGAATTTTTTTAGGGGTTAATTCTAAGGTTTGATACCTCAAAAAAATTAAGAACCGACTTGTAACTGCTGCTGAATTGTTGAACTGAAGTAACAAACTTGCCCGATTTTTTCATCATAGCAATTGATTAAGATAGCTCCTGAAATTTTTACACAAGACTAATAACATGTTGAAATACCTCTGTGAATTTTCTTGTACCATGATTCCATCGAATTCTAGGGCTAAATATTTTGAGAACACAAGTCTGGACTATGAATTTGTGGCTTCTGCCACCAGATTCGCCTATTTTATTGAAGTGGTTATATAACTCTGATTGCCCTGAAATTTTTACAGGTTGTTTTAGACACATTGAAGTGTCATGTGAAATTTTCCTTAAGGTTGGAATGGTTGTTTGGTATGGTAACAAATTGTTGTGCCTGGAACATCAATTCTGCCAGGATAATGAGATGTGGAAATGGCTGAAATTCTATGATAGTATGTACATATCTTCCTGTGTACGTTTGAAACATATGGAGAAAACAGAAACAAGGCTTAGAAAGAATTAAGAGGGAAGGCAAAAAGAAGGACTTCCCTAGAAAAGTTATGAGTCGATAGATGTATCGGCTAGGCATAGACCTATGAGTGATCCAGAAATGGAAAAAAATGAAGTTCGTGATCTCGAATAGGAATGAGCTCATGTCCTAGCAGTCTATGGTCCTCTGTGAAATTGTGGAGTGTGAATGTATCTCTCTTGAGAATAAGCCTTCTCTATGTTGAGAAACTTGAGAAAGATATGAGGAATGGAGTTTCTGATTGTACATATTATTACTCAATGATTATTGTGATATTATCCTTAGTTCCCGGCCTACGGGTTTTCAAGATTTCTGTGTATGATTTTGTATGAATATTGTATATGCATGAATTGCTTATCCTACTGTGTGTAGTATATGGGAAACTACCTCCTAGAATTTTATAATATTCTCACCTCTCAAGTTGTATGTATTATATTGTTCATTCGCAGATGCCGTCCCTGTTGTTTTTCTGATTCGCCACAATGGGTGTGGCAATACGATCCGGCATTGGACTGCATGTACACTGTTGGTTATTCCAGGTTCCAGGATCTATACGTCCTTTGATCACTCCTTCAGTACTTCGGTCTTTGCCGCGGACTTCAACCCCACGTTTCCTTATGACGGTGTGCCCTTCACATGGCCCATCCTATAGCGTTTGAGATCCCCTGCTCTACCCGCATATCAGAGAGACACACCCGTTTCATCATCCTCCTCATCTGACTCAGATCCCTCTAAGGACCCCGTGCCCCAGAGGTGAGGTCATCCCCGATGGCCAACGGCTTCCTGTATGAGGAGTAGAGACCTCCAGAAACGGATGCATTGTACATAGTAATAAGATAGTCTTAGGACCTTACTATCCAAGCTGACGTATTATTAGTCTTCTTTTGCTATGTTGTATTTGTATGTTATCTTGAGCAGGTTGGGTTTTCGGTAGGAGGAACTAGTCTTGTTCACTAAGAGATTTTGACTAGTTAGGGGTTGTTCTGTGGTTACCTCTTATGATAATGTACGTACTATAACTAGACCTGAGGTCCATATATATCTATTTGATTTTGGCTACGACTATATATGTAGTACACTTCTTTATTATTGCATGTTACGACTAGTGCATATTCAAAACATTAGTAATACCCCGCTAACTACCATGTTAGTACTCGAGGAGAATGTAGAAGTTGGGTGTTACATTATGGTATTAAGCCGGTCTATCCTATCAGCCTGGGGATTGGACCGACTATGTTTCCGTAGTAGTTGTTATGCATGATGATGCATATATATATATATGTGTGTGTGTGTGTGTGTGTGTATGTGTGTGTGTGTATACACGACTCCTGGTTGGAAATGTTGTGGGTTCCTGCCACACTTGGATTGGTATTGAGCCTGATCAACTTAATATTTTGTTTGTGTGACAGGAATCAATGACTTCAATCGAGGACCAGGAGTGGAGCAGGGAACAATGTTGATATGATGAACACTTTCTGTGAAATGGCCGAGGCAATGAGGGAGCAAGCTGCAGTTGCTAACGGAATGATGGAACGATTAAATGGCAATGAGGAGCAGCACCGGTCGTAACCCAGGGGGAATGAAGTAGATGTAGAATATTAGAAATTTGAGTTTAGAAAGGCGAACCCCGCCTTTTCGAGGAGCTTCGATCCCTGCAAAGCGGAGGAGTGGATCAAGGCAATGGAAAAGATTTTCTCAGTTCTACCCATAGGAGATTCAAAAGGTGGCTTTTGCCACCTATATGGTGAAAGCGATGCTGAATTCTAGTGGGTAGGTACTGAGACTTTTGAAGCCTCCGCACTGAAGTCACCTGGGACATCTTCAAGGAGGCTTTTTATCACAAGTACTTCCCCGCTTTTGTGAGAAATGCGAAGGCATTAGAATTTATGGCCCTTAGACAAGGTCCTATGAGTGTGGAGAGTATACCGCCAAGTTTGAGGAACTTTGCAAATTTTCTACGATTTACCAGCGTGACCCAGACGAAGTTTGGAAATGCATGAAATATGAAGGAGGTCTACGTGAAGATATTGAAGCCGTTGTGAACCTCTTGGAAATTCAAGATTATCCTACTTTGGTGAACAAGTGTTGACGCGCTAGGAGTCTAACAAGAAGTTGGCAAACCTCAGGTATACGCAAAACAATGTCAGGAGAGGACTAGCGCCCCAAGGCCCTCGATTCAAGCCTATGCACCAATCTAAGGGAAGATTTCCACAAAACAACAACAACAACAGAGGAAAACGGATTCAATCTCCAAGACGGAGGCAATAAGAGAGTGTCTTAAATGTGGGAAATATCACGGAACGACCCTGGACCACACAAATAACATGCTTCAATTGTGGAAACTAGGACACAAGATCTTCGAGTGTCCTAATAAGAAAGCTCAACGCCCCTCCAACCACAACAACAGGACGTGTTTTTGCTGGATGCCAAGGAGACTTCTCAATCTGCCGAATCTGATCCGAGGTAAGTGTGAAATAAACGGAATTACCTTAGACCTGTAGATTCGGGTGCCTCCCATTCTTTCATATCCTATGACCTGTGTACAAAAGTTAGGATTACCTGTCAGAGTTATCATATGACCTCCTCGTATCCACCCTCCTGCGAATCCTCTCAGAACTTGTCAAGCATGCATGACCACTTCTCTTTTTATAAATGCCAGAGAATTTAATGCAAATTTGTTTTGTCTACCTTTGTCTGGCTTAGAAGTCATTTTAGGTATGGATTGGCTGGTACCAAATTATGTGCTTTTGCATTGTCCAACTAGAACTGCTATATTTCTTCTCATGTCTTCCTTTATTCCTGGTTCCCTTTTCTTTTACTTAGACCTGGTGACACATAACCCTAGTAAGGTAGACCGTCAGGAATATGTTCTCCCTCGGCAAGTGAAGTCAAAATTAACCAAGAAGTGAATACGATCCCAGTGGTGAGAGTATCCAGATGTGTTCCAGAGGATATTCAGAGTTTCCACCCAAGAGGGAAGTTGAGTTTTCTATTGAATTGGTCCAAGGTCCAATTTCAATTGCTCCTTATAGGATGGCCCCCTTAGAATTAAAGGAACTAAAGTCACAAATTGAGGAGTTACTAGAGAAACATTTCATAAGACCAAGTGCCTCACTATGGGGAGCCCCGTTCTTTTGGTGAAGAAAAAGGATGGAGGTATGAGGCTTTGTGTGGACTATAGGCAGTTGAATAAAGTGACGATCAAGAACAAGTACCCCTTGCCAAGAATTGATGACCTTTGGATCAATTACGTGGCAACCGTTTTCTCAAAGATTGACCTTAGATCAGGTTACCATCAGAGAGTTCGGGATGAGGATATCCCTAAGATTGCCTTTAGAACTCGATATGAACATTATGAGTATAAGGTGATGTCTTTTGGGCTAACCAATGCTCGGAGTATTTATGAATTATATGAACTGAATCTTCCGCCCGTACTTGGATAAATTCGTAGTTGTCTTTATAGATGACATACTTATTTATTCAAGAACCGAAGAAGAACATGCAGAGCATCTAGGGCGGTATTCCAGATCCTAAGGGAGAGGAAGTTGTATTCTAAATTGTCAAAGTGTGAGTTCTGGATGGGAGAGGTTAAGTTTCTCGGTCATGAGATTTCACAGAGGAGTCTTTGTAGATCCCAGTAAGGTAGAGTCTGTACTTAATTGGGGACGGCCAACTACGGTGACGAGATTGAAGTTTCTTAGGACTACGGATACTATAGCCGATTATTATGGATTTTTCCAGCTAGCCCTACCACTGACGAAATTAACCCGAAAGAATGCTCAATTTCTGGACACCAAATGTGAGAGTAGTTTTCAGGAATTAAAGCAAAAGTTGACAAGCTCCTGTGTTGGTGTTACCTAACCCACATGAACCCTTTGAGGTTTATTGCGATGCTTCCCATAAAGGACTAGGGTGTGTATTGATGCAGCACATAAATGTGGTTGTTTATGCCTCTCGCAGTTGACCCCATGAGGTGAACTATCCAACTCATGATCTTGAGCTAGCGGCAGTGGTTTTTGCTCTAAAGATCTGGCGTCACCATCTTTATAGTGTACAGTTCAATGTCTTCTCTGATCATAAAAGTTTAAAACATCTTTTTATCAGAAAGAGCTGAATATGAGGCAGAGAGGTGGATGGAATTTCTCAAGGATTATGAGTTCAGTTTGAACTATCATCAGGCAAAGCAAACGTGGTAGCTGATGCATTGAGTAGGAAGTCCCTGAGTGTAGCATGCATGATGATCAAGGAAACGGAGCTAGTAGAAGGCTTTAAGAAGCTCAACTTGGGCACGTCGTGAGCCCTGAAGGTGTGATGCTAGGTCAGATCAGAATAACGAGCGAATTCCAAGGACGAATTTTGATGCACAACCGAAGATCAAGAGCTTCAAGAGATTTTAAAATCAGCTCGTTCTAAGGAGTTGCCAGGATTTACTCAAGACCAGTGAGGTATATGGAGGTATAAAGACAGGGTCTACGTACCGGCAAGTGGTAACCTTAGGAATGATATTTTAAAGGAGGCACACAGAGGCGAATTCACCATACACCCTGGAACTAGTCAAATGCATGCGGATCTTAAAGGAATGTTTTGGTGGCCTGGGATGAAAAGGGATATAGCGGAGTTTGTTCGCAAGTGTTTAACTTGCAAAGAGTCAAAATAGAACACCAGAAGCCCTGAACCTTACACCCCTTAGAGATCCAAGAATGGAGGTGGGAAGGTATCTCTATGGATTTTGTAATGGTTTACCGAGGACATTAAGGTCACGATGCCATATGGGTTATAGTCGATAGGTTGACCAAATCCGCTCATTCTTACCCATCAAAACTAATTATCCTTTGGATAAGCTAGTTTCTTTGTACATCCAAGAGATAGTGAGACTACATGGTGTCCCTTATTCAATAGTTTCCGAGGGATCCCCGCTTTACTTCAAGATTTTGGGAGCTTTCCAAAGAGCCTTTGGAACCAAGCTGTGTTTGAGTACGGCTTATCATCCTCAAACTGATGGACAGACCAACGCACCATACAGACCTTGGAAGATATGTTAAGGGCGTGTGTGATTGAGCAGGAAGGGAATTGGGATAAGCTTCCATTGGTGAAGTTTGCTTATAATAATAGCCATCATGCTAGTATTGGCATGGCCCCATATGAAGCCTTGTATGGAAGGAAATGTCAGTCCCCATTGTGTTGGTACGATTCAGGAGAAGCAAGATTGTTGGGCGGATCTAGTTAATCAGACGACGGAACAAATCCAGAAGATTAAGGATAAAATCCTTGCTGCGTAGAGTCGTCAAAAGAGTTATGCAGATAACCGAAGAAAGCCTTTAGAGTTTAAAGAAGGAGAGCACGTGTTCCTGAAGGTCACACCCACTACGGGCATAGGTAGAGTCTTGAAGGTCAAAAAGTTGTCACCTAGGTTTATAGGTCCTTTTCAAATTCTTCGACGAATTGGGTCAGCTGCTTATCAAATAGCCCTACCCTCGTCTTTATCCAATCTCCATGATGTCTTCCATGTATCTAAACTTAGAATGTACCACCCATACTCCACCCATATCATTGAACCCGAATCTATACAGTTACGGGACTTGACGTTTCAAATGCCTCCGCTAGATCATGGATAGAGAGATCAGAAACTGAGGAATAAAGCAGTGCAACTAGTCAAAGTAGCTTGGGGTGGGCTAGGAAATGAAGAATTCACCAGGGAGTTAGAGTCAACTATGAAGAGAGACTATCCGGAATTGTTTCCAGGTACGAAATTTTGAGGGCAAAATTTTTACCTAGGTGGGTGGTAATGTAACATCCTAGTTTTCTTCAGATATTAATTGAGGAAAACTTAATAGGAATATTAGAATTCTGGCAGATGTAGTTATAATGAGCACGGCTCCATGAGCGAGTACAAAAAAAAAAAAATTGAATAGTACTTCGGGCCTAGGCCGCCTGAGCCATCGAAACTGGAGAATTTGGGACCCAGAGGTGCCCCAAAGTTAGGAAATATGAAAATAAGGTTAGACATGTGTGGAAATGATAATGTTATGCTTAGAATTGCTTTACGGGTAATATCGGTAGTTGGGTACGGTGTTTACCCGTTCGTGAGATTTTGGTGTGCGGTTTTTAACACGAAAGACACTTCCATCACTACAACTAGATAATATCCCCCACATCAAGACAAGTGGAAGGCCAAGATTTAATCTTGGAATCCAAGATCAAATCCTAGCCATCCATCATAGCCTAGTCACCAAATTCATCATGATTTTTTTTAACAAATATCTTGCCTTGCATTTATTACAAGCCTAGTCACTTAATCTTCTTAACCAAGCCATTCTCAAACTCGGCCTTGCAAGGGAAAAATCAGAAGGTGAAGTGCCTCCATAGACAAGAGCTCCATCTTGCTTTCATCTCACAAAAACCCTAGCTTAGAATCATCAAAACCCAAATCTTCCTTCATAAAAATTGATCTACACTTCCACCTCTACAATTATAACCAATTGAAATTTCAAAAACCTCATCCTTCTTGCACATCCATCATTGATCAGAGGAGGGTTTGAAGTTGTGTGGGGAGTTTTGGTTGTGAAGAAATCCCACCTTGAAGCAAGCTAGAGATAGAAACTTGTTGAACCTTCAAGAGTAGGTTTTTGCTGCCTTTCTTGTGAAATTTTTCAATTCTATTTTAGCTTGCCCTAATTCCAAAAATTTTGTTGATATTGATTTATGAATTTTTGTGTTGTGTTTGGATGGTTTTAAAATGGGTTTTCTCTCAAGTGAAATTGGAACTAGGTTGCTGGACTATTTCTGTTCTGGAATTAGAACTTTTCACGAATTTTCTGGAAATTTTGTGGGTGGTTTCATGAGCCATGAAAATTATATGTTGTAGTTAACCTCTTAAATAAACAACGAATTTTTTTAGGGGTTAATTCTAAGGTTTGATACCTCAAAAAAATTAAGAACCGACTTGTAACTCCTGTCTAAATTGTTGAAACTAAAGTAACAAACTTGCCCAATTTTTTCATCATAGCAATTGATTGAGATAGCTCCTGAAATTTTTACACAAGACTAATAACATGTTGAAATACCTCTGTGAATTTTCTTGTACCATGATTCCATCGAATTCTAGGGCTAAATATTTTGAGAACACAAGCCTGGACTATGAATTTGTGGCTTCTTGACCACCAGATTTGCCTATTTTATTGAAGTGGTTATATAACTCTGATTGCCCTGAAATTTTTACAGGTTGTTTTAGACACATTGAAGTGTCATGTGAAATTTTCCTTAAGGTTGGAATGGTTGTTTGGTATGGTAACAAATTGTTGTGCCTGGAACATCAATTCTGCTAGGATAATGAGATGTGGAAATGGCTGAAATTCTATGATAGTATGTACATATCTTCCTGTGTATGTTTGAAACATATGGGAAAACAGAAACAAGGCTTAGAAAGAATTGAGAGGGAAGGCAAAAAGAAGGACTTCCCTAGAAAAGTTATGAGTCGATAGACGTATCGGCTAGGCATAGACCTCTGAGTGATCCGGAAATGGAAAAAATGAAGTTCGATGATCTGAATAGGAATGAGCTCATGTCCTAGGTCTATGGCCCTCTGTGAAATTGTGGAGTGTGAATGTATCTCTCTGAGAATAAGCCTTCCCTATGTTGAGAAACTTGATAAAGATATGAGGAATGGAGTTTCTGATTGTACATATTATTACTCGATCGATTATTGTGATATTATCCTAGTTCCCAACCTACGGGTTTTCAAGATTTCTGTGTATGATTTTGTATGATTATTGTATATGAATGAATTGCTTATCCCTATTGTGTGTAGTATATGGGAAACTACCTACTGAGAATTTTATAATATTCTCACCCTGAGTTTTATGTATTATATTGTTTAGATTCGAGAGATGCTGTCCCTGTGTTTTCCTGATTCACCACAATGGGTGTGACAATATGATCCGGCATTGGATTGCATGTACGCGTTGGTTATTCCCAGTTTCGGATCTACATGATCTTTGATCGCTCCTTCAGGACTTCAGCTTTGCCCGACTTCACCCGCTTTTCCTTATGACGGTGTGCCCCTTCACATGGCCCATCCTGCGTTTGAGATTCCCCTCGCTCCACCCGCATCAGCCGCAGATGCACCCATTTCGTCATCCTCCTCATCTGACTCAAATCCTTCTGAGGACCCGGTGCCCCTGGAGGTGAGGTCATCGCCTCGATGGCCAACGGCTTCCTATGAGGAGTAGAGACCTCCAGAGGGAGATGCATTGTACATAGTAATAAGATAGTCTTAGGACCTTACTATCCTATAGACGACGTATTATTAGTCTTCTTTTGCTATGTTGTATCTGGATGTTATCTTGAGCAGGTTGGGTTTTCGGTAGAAGGAACTAGTCTTGTTCACTACAGAGATTTTGACTAGTTAGGGGTTGTTCTTGGTTACCTCTTATGATAATGTACATACTATAACTAGACCTTAGGTCCATATATATCTATTTGATTTTGGCTACGACTATATATGTAGTACACTTCTTTATTACTACATGTTACGACTAGTGCATATTCAAAACATTAGTAATACCCCGCTAACTACCATGTTAGTACTTGAGGAGAATGTAGAAGTTGGAGGGTGTTACATTATGGTATTAGAGCGTATCTATATCAGCCTGGAGATTGGACGACTATGTTTTCGTAGTAGTTGTTATGCATGATGATGCATATATGTGTGTGTGTGTGTGTGTGGGTGTATGTATACACCACGCTGGTTGAAAAATGTTGTGGGTTACCTGCCACATTTGGATTGGTATTGAGCCTGATCAACTCAATATTTTTTTGGTGCGATAGGAATCAATGACTTGAAATTGGAGACCAGAGTGAGCGGGAACAATGTTGATATGATGAACATTTTCCATGAAATGGCCACAGCAATGAGGGAGCAAGTTGTAGTTGCTAACCGAATGATGGAACGATTACACCGCAATGAGGAGCAGCACCCGGTCGGTAACCTGGGGGGAATGAAGTAGATGTAGAATATCAGAAATTTGCTGAGTTTAGAAAGGCGAACCCCCACCTTTTCAGGAGCTTGATCCTGCAAAGCGAGAGGATCAAGGCAATGGAAAAGATTTTCTCATTCTCCCTCAGAGATTCAAAAGGTGGCTTTTGCCACCTATATGGGAAGCAGATGCTAATTCTGGTGGGTAGGTACTGGAGGACTTTTGAAGCCTCCCACATGAAGTCACCTGGGACATCTTCAAGGAGGCTTTTTAGCACAAGTACTTCCCCGCTTCTGAGAAATGCGAAGGCATTAGAATTTATGGCCCTTAGACAAAGTCCTATGAGTGTGGCGAGTATCCGCCAAGTTTGAGGAACTTTGCAAATTTTCTACGATTTACCAGCGTGACCCGGACGAAGTTTGGAAATGCATGAAATATGAAGGGGTCTACATGAAGATATTGAAGCCTGTGAGCCTCTTGGAAATTCGAGATTATCCTACTTTGGTGAGCAAGTGTCGATGCGTTGAGGAGTCTAACAAGAAGTTGGCAAACCTCAGGTATGTGCAAAACAATGTCAGGAGAGGACTAGCGCCCAAGGCCCTCGATTCAAGCCTATGCACCAATCTAAGGAAGATTTCCACAAAACAACAACAACAACAACAACAGAGGAAAACAGATTCAATCTCCAAGACCGAGGCAAAGAGAGTGTCTTAAATACGGGAAATATCACGGGAACTGCCTTGCTGGACCACACAAATCACATGCTTCAATTGTGGAAAACCAGGACACAAGATCTTCGAGTGTCCTAATAAGAAAGCTCAGCAGCCACCTCCAACCACAACAACCAGGACGTGTTTTTGTGTGGATGCCAAGGAGACTTCTCATCTGCCATTTGATCCGAGGTAAGTGTGAAATAAACGGAATTACCTTAGACGTACTTGATGATTCGGTGCCTCCCATTCTTTCATATCCTATGACTGTGTACAAAATTTAGGATTACCTGTGTAAGTTATCATATGACCTCCTCGTATCCACCTCCTCGAATCCTCTCAGAACTTGTCAAGCATGCATGATCACGTCTCTTTTTATAAATGCCAGAGAATTTAATGCAAATTTGTTTTGTCTACCTTTGTCTGGCTTAGAAGTCATTTTAGGTATGGATTGGCTGGTACCAAATTATGTGCTTTTGCATTGTCCAACTAGAACTGCTATATTTCTTCTCATGTCTTCCTCTATTCTCTGGTTCCCTTTTCTTTTACTTAGACCTGGTGACACATAACCCTAGTAAGGTAGACCGTCAGGAATATGTTCTCCTCTCTAGTGAAGCCAAATTAACCAAGAAGTGAATACGATCCTAGTGGTGAGAGAGTATCCAGATGTGTTTCCAGAGGATATTCCAGAGCTTCCACCCAAGAGGGAAGTTGAGTTTTCTATTGAATTGGTCCCAGTTGGTCCAATTTCAATTGCTCCTTATAGGATGTCCCCCTTAGAATTAAAGGAACTACAAGTCACAAATTGAGGAGTTACTAGAGAAACATTTCATAAGACCAAGTGCCTCACCATGGGAAGCCCCTTCTTTTGGTGAAGAAAAAGGATGGAGGCATGAGGCTTTGTGTGGACTATAGGTAGTTGAATAAAGTGACGATCAAGAACAAGTACCCCTTGCCAAGAATTGATGACCTTTGGATCAATTACGTGGGCAACCGTTTCTCAAAGATTGACCTTAGATCAGGTTACCATCAGATTCGAGTTCGGACAAGGATATCCCTAAGATTGCCTTTAGAACTCGATATGAACATTATGAGTATAAGGTGATGTCTTTTGGGCTAACCAATGCTTGACAGTATTTATGGATTATATGAACCGAATCTTCCGCCCGTACTTAGATAAATTCGCAGTTGTCTTTATAGATGACATACTTATTTATTCAAGAACCGAAGAAGAACATGCGGAGCATCTAGGCGGTATTACAGATCCTAAGGGAGAGGAAGTTGTATGATAAATTGTCAAAATGTGAGTTATGGATGGGAGAGGTTAAGTTTCTCGGTCATGTGATTTCACGAGAGGAGTCTCTATAGATCCCAGTAAAGTAGAGTCTGTACTTAATTGGGGACGACCAACTACGATGACGAGATTCAAAGTTTCTTAGGACTAGTCGGATACTATCGGCGATTTATTATGGGTTTTTCCCAGCTAGGCTACCACGACGAAGTTAACCCGAAAGAATGCTCAATTTCGGTGGACACCAGAATGTGAGAGTAGTTTTAGGAATTAAAGCAGAAGTTGACTACGGCTCCTGTGTTGGTGTTACCTGACCCACATGAACCCTTTGAGGTTTATTGCGATGCTTCCCATAAAGGACTAGGGTGCGTATTGATGAGCACAGAAATGTGGTTGCTTATGCCTCTCGTTGAGACCCCATGAGGTGAACTATCCAACTCATGATCTTGAGCTAGCGACAGTGGTTTTTGCTCTAAAGGTCTGACGTCACCATCTTTATAGTGTACAGTTCAATGTCTTCTCTGATCATAAAAGTTTAAAACATCTTTTTGATCAAAAAGAGTTGAATATGAGGCAAAGACGGTGGATGAAATTTCTCAAGGATTATGAGTTCAGTTTGAACTATCATCCAGGCAAAGCAAACGTGGTAGCTGATACATTGAGCGGAAGTCCCTGAGTGTAGCATGCATGATGATCAAGGAAACGGAGCTAGTAGAAGGCTTTAAGAAGCTCAGCTTGGCACGTCTAAGCCCTGAAGGTGTGATGCTAGGTCAAATCAAAATAACGAGCGAATTCCAAGGACGAATTTTGACTGCACAACCCGAAGATCAAGAGCTTCAAGAGATTTTAAAATCAGCTCGTTCTAAGGAGTTGCCAGGATTTACTCAAGACCAGCGAGGTATATGGAGGTATAAAGACAAGGCCTACGTACCGGCAAGTAGTAACCTTAGGAATGATATTTTAAAGGAAGCGCACAGAGGCGAATTCACCATACACCCTGGAACTAGTAAAATGTATGCGGATCTTAAAGGAATGTTTTGGTGGCCTGGGATGAAGAGGGATATAACGGAGTTTGTTCGCAAGTGTTTAACTTGTCAAAGAGTCAAAATAAAACACCAAAAGCCGGCTGGAACCTTACACCCCTTAGAGATCCCAAGAATGGAAGTGGGAAGGTATCTCTATGGATTTTGTAATGGGTTTACCGAGGACATCAGAGGTCACGATGCCATATGGGTTATAGTGGATAGGTTGACCAAATCCGCTCATTTCTTACCTATCAAAACTAATTATCCTTTGGATAAGCTAGTTTCTTTGTACATCCAAGAGATAGTGAGACTACATGGTGTCCCTTCTTCAATAGTTTCCGAGGGATCCCGCTTTACTTCAAGATTTTGGGGAGCTTTCCAAAGAGCCTTTGGAACTAAGTTATGTTTGAGTACGGTTTATCATCCTCAAACTGATGGATAGACCAAACGCACCATACAGACCTTGGAAGATATGTTGAGGGCGTGTGTGATTGAGCAGGAAGGGAATTGGGATAAGCCCTTCCATTGGTGGAGTTTGCTTATAATAATAGCCATCATGCTAGTATTGGCATGGCCCCATATGAAGCCTTGTATGGAAGGAAATGTCAATCCCCATTGTGTTGGTACGATTCAGGAGAAGCAAGATTGTTGGGATTCTAGTTAATCAGACGAAGGAACAAATCCAGAAGATTAAGGGTAAAATCCTCGCTGCAGATCGTCAAAAGAGTTATGCAGATAATCGAAGAAAGCCTTTAGAGTTTAAAGAAGGAGAGCACGTGTTCCTAAAGGTCACACCCACTACGGGCGTAGGTAGAGTCTTGAAGGTCAAAAAGTTGTCACCTAGGTTTATAGGTCCTTTTCAAATTCTTCGACGAATTGGGTCAGTTGCTTATCAAATAGCCCTACCCCCGTCTTTATCCAATCTCCATGATGTCTTCCATGTATCTCAACTTAGAATGTACCACCCAGACTCCACCCATATCATTGAACCCGAATCTATAGGTTACGGGATGACTTACGTTTCAAATGCCTCCTAGATCGTGGATAGAGAGATCAGGCAACTGAGGAATAAAGCAGTGCAACTAGTCAAAGTAGCTTGGGGTGGGCCAGGAAATGAAGAATTCACCTGGGAGTTAGAGTCAACTATGAAGAGAGACTATCCGGAATTGTTTCCAGGTACGAAATTTTGAGGGCAAAATTTTTACTTAGGTGGGTGGTAATGTAACATCCTAGTTTTCTTTAGATATTAATTGAGGAAAACTTAATAGGAATATTATAATTCTTGGAGACGTGGTTATAATGAGCACGGCCCTGAGCGAGTACAAAAAAAAAATTGAATAGTACTTTGCGGGCCGCAGGCCGCCAAGCCATGAAACTGGAGAATTTGGGACCCAGAGGTGCCCCAAAGTTAGGAAATATGAAAATAAGGTTAGACATGTGTGGAAATGATAATGTTATGCTTAGAATTGCTTTACGGGTAATATCGGAGAGTGGATACGGTGTTTACCCGTTCGTGAGATTTCGGTGTGCGATTTTTAACACCGAAAGACACTTCCATCACTACAACTAGATAATATCCCCCAAATCAAGACAAGTGGAAGGCCAAGATTTAATCTTGGAATCCAAGATCAAATCCTAGCCATCCATCATAGCCTAGTCACCAAATTCATCATGATTTTTTTTAACAAATATCTTGCCTTGCATTTATTACAAGCCTAGTCACTTAATCTTCTTAACCAAGCCATCCTCAAACTCGGCCTTGCAGGGGAAAAATCAGAAGGTGAAGTGCCTCCATAGCCAAGAGCTCCATCTTGCTTTCATCTCACAAAAACCCTAGCTTAGAATCATCAAAACCCAAATCTTCCTTCACAAAAATTGATCTACACTTCCACCTCTACAATTATAATCGATTGAAATTTCAGATACCTCATCCTTCTTGCACATCCATCATTGATCAGAGGAGGGTTTGAAGTTGTGTGGGGAGTTTTGGTTGTGAAGAAATCCCACCTTGAAGCAAGCTAGAGATAGAAACTCCTGAACCTTCAAGAGTAGGGTTTTGCTACCTTTCTTGTGAAATTTTTCAATTCTGTTTTAGCTTGCCCTAATTCTGAAAATTTTGATGATATTGATGATTAACATATTGATATTGATGTATGAATTTTGTGTTGTGTTTGGATGGTTTTAAAATGGGTTTTCTCTCAAGTGAAATTGGAACTAGGTTGCTAGGACTGATTTTTGTTCTATAATCAGAAATTTTTCACGAATTTTCTGGAAATTTTGTGGGTGGTTTCATGAGCCATGAAAATTATATGTTGTATTTAACCTCTTAAAATAAACATAAGAATTTTTTTAGGGGTTAATTCTAAGGTTTGATACCTCAAAAAAATTAAGAACCAACTTGTACCTTGCTGTCTGAATTGTTGAGACTGAAGTAATAAATTTACCCGAATTTTTCATCATAGCAATTGATTGAGATAGCTCCTCAAATTTTTACACAAGACTAATAACATGTTGAAATACCTCTGTGAATTTTCTTGTACCATGATTCCATCGAATTCTAGGGCTAAATATTTTGAGAACACAAGTCTGGACTATGAATTTGTGGCTTCTGACCACCAGATTTGCCTATTTTATTGAAGTGGTTATATAACTCTGATTGCCCTGAAATTTTTACAGGTTGTTTTAGACACATTGAAGTGTCATGTGAAATTTTCCTTATGGTTGGAATGGTTGTTTGGTATGGTAACAAATTGTTGTGCCTGGAGCATCAATTCTGCCAGGATAATGAGATGTGGAAATGGCTGAAATTCTATGATAGTATGTACATATCTTCCTGTGTATGTTTGAAACATATGGGGAAAAGAAACAAGCCTTAGAAAGAATTGAGAGGGAAGGCAAAAAGAAGGACTTCCCTAGAAAAGTTATGAGTCGTTAGACGTATCGGCTAGGCATAGACCTCTGAGTGATCTGGAAATGGAAAAAAATGAAGTTCGATGATCTGAATAGGAATGAGCTCATGTCCTAGCAGTCTATGGTCCTCTGTGAAATTGTGGAGTGTGAATGTATCTCTCTCTGAGAATAAGCCTTCCCTATGTTGAGAAACTTGAGAAAGATATGAGGAATGGAGTTTCTGATTGTACATATTATTACTCGATCGATTATTATGATATTATCCTTAGTTCCCGGCCTATGGGTTTTCAAGATTTCTGTGTATGATTTTGTATGAATATTGTATATGCATGAATTGCTTATCCTCCTGTGTGTAGTATATGGGAAACTACCTTCTGAGAATTTTATAATATTCTCACCCCTGAGTTGTATGTATTATATTGTTCATATTTGACAGATGCCGTCCCTGGTGTTTTTCTATGATTCGCCACAATGGGTGTGGCAGGACGATCCGGCATTGGACTGCATGTACGCGTTAGTTATTCTCAGTTCCGGATCTACATGATCTTTGATCGCTCCTTCAGTCTTCGGTATTTGCCGCGACTTCGACCCCGCTTTTCCTTATGACGGTGTGCCCCTTCACATGGCCCATCCTAGCGTTTGAGATCCCCTCGCTCCACCCATATATCAGCCAGCGGACGCACCGTTTCGTCATCCTCCTCATCTAACTCAGATCCTCTGAGGACCCAGGTGCCCGACGGAGGTGAGGTCATCGCCCCGATGGCCAACCTTCCTGTATGAGGAGTAGAGACCTCCAGAGACGGATGCATTGTACATAGTAATAGGATAGTGTTAGGACCTTACTGGGTGACGTATTATTAGTCTTCTTTTGCTACGTCTATCTATGTTATCTTCAGCAGGTTGGGTTTTTGGTAGGAGGAACTAGTCTTGTTCACTACAGAGATTTTGACTAGTTAGGGGTTGTTCTGGTTACCTCTTATGATAATGTACATACTATAACTAGAACATGAGGTCCATATATATCTATTTGATTTTGGCTACGACTATATATTTAGTACACTTCTTTATTATTGCATGTTACGACTAGTGCATATTCAAAACATTAGTAATACCCCGCTAACTACCATGTTAGTACTCGAGGAGAATGTAGAAGTTGGCAGGGTGTTACACATATAATAAATGCAGTGAAATTATCTCAAAGTTCCCTTGATGTGTCGAAGGGGTTTCGATTTTACTTGTGACCATAGAACTCAATTCCATGCATTTTTCCCTTTTCATCAACATAGGGAAGACTTAGTTCATACCAAGTGGTATTTGTAATGGATAACACCACACATGGGTTTATCAGGACTAACTTTATTCCTATACGTGATCATTCAGACTTCATTTTTTGTTTTTCGAATCTCACAGATATATTCCTAGCTGATACGTCTCCGACTCATTATATCTTTAGGGAAGTTCCTCTTTTTGCCTTCCCTCATTCAATATAAGTCTTGTTTCTATTTTACCCATATGTCAGAATATGCATGATTGAAGTTCATACATTATTTTTTGTCACATATATGCATAATTTACTTTCCTTTTTCCAAATGCATGCATTAAATCACAGATAGGCATTCATTCACAAGAAATTTCAATCATGCCTCATAAACCAATCATTAAAGTTTATAGCATGCATTCATACACATCATACTTGGATCAAAAGTCATTATATCATCAATTCAAAGCATTGGTATAATTCCAACACATTGGTAGATTTCAAACTTATGTAGAAAAATTAGTTTGCATATCAAACAATCAAATTAAAAGCAACAAAAATTATCCATGACACTTCAATGTGTTCCCAAGGTCCTGTAAAAATTTCAGTGCAAGACAAGCTCTCTAGCTATGTTAATAAAATTGTACAAATTCAAAGGTCAAAACTACTTATTCTTAGTCAAGTTAGATGTAACACCCTAATTTTTCTTGTTGTGCAAAATGACCAAAATACCCTAGGGTCATTTTTACATGAGATTGAGACCGAATAGTCCGGGGCCATCCTCAATAAGATATTTGAACATTAGGATAAGATTATATGAGGATTAGATAGCACTGCAAAAATCGCAATTTTTTATTTTTCGGTGTATAAATAATTAAAATGCCTTTGAGATTATTTTTGCCCTGAAATCAAGGATAGGTCTAGGCTACCCTCAAGGGGTTAGTTTATGTTTGAAGGGGATTATTTGTGTTATGAATGATGTTAGAGGTGAAAATCTCAAACCCTGATTTTTCCCATGCACAAAATTACCAAAATACCCCTAGGGTAATTTAACACAAGATTAAGCAAAACTGAACCTGGTCATCACCCAGAAGTTAGAAATGTTAATTATAAGGGATATGTGATATTTGGAAATGTTCGAGTGGTTTGAGAATTTTTATGTGAAATTACCATTTTGCCCCTAGTTAGTGCTAAAGGAGCTTATTTATGTAATTAAGTAAATATAGGCAATATTAGACTCTAATTAAAGATAAATTAATTTTATTTATTTACCTTGAGTCAAAATAATTATTTGAGATAATTTAAAGCCTAAGATTATTTTAGGAAAGTTTAAATACCTTCCTTAATTAAAATAGCTCATAAAACTTATAATATCAAGTTTATGATAAAATAAGTGTTTTATTTTTTTCTTTTTCTTAAAATTAGGTTTATGTTAAAAATATAAAATTCAAAGTAATGGGGCATTAACTCCACTACTAGCATAAGACCACTCCTTATCTTGTCTTTTACACTTGATTATTAACCACTTACACTAATTTATCAATTTCTAATCTACTACAAATTAAATATACCTCAAATACATGTCCTACCACTCACAAAAATTGAAATTTTGCTCCCTATTATAGCCATGAGGCAATTGCCATACACCCCCCAAAACTCCTATATATATGTGTTTTTCCAAGCCTAATACATACATAAACACCCATTCTTACCATTTGCATTTTTGGTTGTAGTCTTGCTCACAAAAAATTGGCCAAAAATCCTCTCTTCTCTCTAAACTCAAAGCTCTTTTCTTCTTCCTCCTCCACCTCCAGAGACTCCACCCTTAACCTCCATCCAAGCTCTCAACCTCAAACCAACACATATCCATCATAGATCAACTCCTAAACACATAACCTTTCGATTCCAAGACACAAGATCACAAGAAAAATCCTTCCTCCATTTCTTCCTTCTTTGGTTGAAACCATCATCATCATCTAGAGAAGTTTTTTCTTTTCTTTAATTCATAAAAGATCAAGCTTTCACTTTTGTAACAAGAAACAACTTGGTAGGGATTTTATTTCATGTTTCTTTCTCTTATTCTTCTCTTATATTTTTTGGTTATTTTGATTGTTGATGACCATGGCTTGATGATGAGGAATCATGGTGGTGATTGTAGATCCATCTTATAATTGACCTATAAAGCTCAAGGTTTGATTTTTGTTGTTAAAAGATTAATGGAAAAATTTTTGATTTTCTTTGGATTGTTTGTTTTTGAGCTTGATGATGAGTTCAAGAAATAAGGTTCTTGAAACCATGGTAATAAAGGACTCTAAAGCTCACTTCCTTTTTGTTAAGATTGTTAGGGGTTAAAGAGCTTCATTCTCTAAAAGTCTTGAGTTTTGAGCTTAACAAGATATAAAATGAACTTGCATCCATGTTTATGTTTCAAGCTCTTGCATATCATGTTTAAATTCCAAGTCTTGCATATCATATTTAAATCTTAAGTTATCACCTTAAATCTTGAAGATAATAATATGGTTTGCATCTTCATGTTTAAATTCCAAGTCTTGTATATCATGTTTATATTTCAAGTTATCACTTAAACTTTGAAGACTTAAAAATGAACTCGTATCTTCATATTTATATTTCAAGTCTTGCACATCATATTTATATTTCCAAGTTATCACCTTATAATGATAAAGATTAAAAATGAGATTGCATGACATGTTTATAATTCTAGTTATCACCTAAATCTTTAAAGCTCAAGACTTGCCTCTTTTATCTTAAATGGGAATTTTGATTCATGGACACATCTCAAATATATGATTTTCAGCCTTATGAGGATCTTAGATTTGAAGTTGGTTTTATTTTATTTTGAGGCTTGAATCTTATCTTTAAGATGCACAAAGAATTTTTGAAAGAATTAGAAATTCAAAAGGATTAAAAATATGATTTTCTCAAGTTTTTAGAAGTTAAAATTATGGTTATTGATTTGATTTAATTAAATTCGTAAGGTTACTATTTGGTAATGATTAGATGTGTAAAAGTTACTAATAATTGTTATAAAAATTATTTTTACCATTTTTGGGAATAACAAATAACTAGAAAGGATCAAAATTATAATTTTATGAAGCTTTAGAAAATTAATTTTCTGATACTATTCATTTCTATTTGGTACTTTCATACTATTCATACACATAAGAATTAATAATATTTGTTGTAAAAATTATTTTTAGTACCTTAGATGTATAAAAGACTAATTACAAGTGTACTTTGGACCGTTTTGCAAAATGCGAAAAGTTGTGTTTTGAACCATCAATTATGTAATTTCGGTCAAATGGTTTTAATTTAGCGAGTAATGATGTTGAATGTGTATGTGTATTCAAAATATCATTTATGAGGTTTAGAAAAAGTTTTAGAGGATTTGACATTTGTTAAGTGTTAAAAATGAACAACTTTGCACTTTGACCCCTAAAGAGTAACAAAATTTGATCTATGGCCCAAAAAGGTTTTTATGATGAGTTTAAATGATTTCTAAGTGTTATGGATCTCTTAAAAGTATAGATTAATTTTAAGGATCATTAGTTTGAGTGTAACACCCTAATATTTAACCCAAACACACATAGGACGTATTAAGATTAATTATTAGTTATTACTTCCTTTTCAAAATTCATTTGCAAAACTACTTAGCGAAAATACGGGTAAATTTTTTTTTGAAATGAGATGCGTAAAATAAAGTGCGAGCCATTGCGTACATTTGTAAACGAAACGTAAAGAAGCAGAGCAAATAGATCATGCAATATTAAGCAAGTAAGAACACCGCAATCATAAAAACACCCATCATTCTATTAATCACCATAATTTAGTACATAACTAGAATAGTATCATAAAGTCATACCCATATAAGTGGGAGGAGTTTGCAGTACATGAAACATAAAGTATAGGAAAACATAAATAGGAAACATAAATAGCAGATACATAAGAAGCCCCTAAAAGATCAATCCCAACTATGACTACCCCTTCCCTCGACTACGGATGACGCTCCTCCTCGTCCCTCGATAGTACATACCCAATGAACTGCAAGCTCCTCGGGTGTGTGTAGACGGAAAGGTGGACGAACCTGACCTCCTCGATGCGGGCGCATCTCCAGGTGTCGAGCAAGCCGTCGCGTGTCACTATCCTCACTGCCCTCCCAATGTCCATGGGGACTGAGGCAGACCCCTCCGAAAAGGGATGGGTAAGAGGATGCTTGACGGATGAGTCTCGGAATGCCTGAGGCGATGACGTACTCGAGGTAACCGTGCACGCTGAAGACGAAGGGCGGGACAGCGTCTCTCATCACGGGGTCACGTCCCTCGAAGATCATATCATCGCCGTAGGAGAGATCGGGGTAAAGCGAAGCTGGAGCGGAAAAGCAAACGGGTGTCCCATGTATGCAAAAATGCGCAGGCACAACGACCCTCGAAATGGTAGGGCTGATGATCAGAGTCGTAGTGCACCTCCTATACCAGGGTGTCAATGAAGATCACGAACGCGCCATCGGGCTGGAGACGTAAGAAAAGAACAAAGAGAAAGGGGGTGAGAATCTTGCTAAAAAATCTCATAGGGAAACCTCATATCCTAGTGTCATCATTTACGTCCCCAAGAACCTTGGGTTTATTATAAAAAGGTTAAACATGCAAAGGTTCATTTATGAGGTTTTCTTAAGAATAATTATCCAAGGTCCGTGTCTTTTATGATGAATCTTAATGCATGTATGCAGCATAACGATCATGAATGCATGGCAATACTTAGCAATAATAGAACATATCATTAACAAATAGTTCACATATAAGTGGCATGTAACTTCTCATGATCAAACTCCCGTTTTCATAAGCAAGATACTTCTCATCTTTTCTCATTTCTCAACTTGTGCATCGTGATCTTTTAAAAACAATAGTAACCGACCCCTGATACTAGGCTATGAGCTCATACCTTAACTAGTCGTCACTAGTTCTTACTTATCCTCTTGATAAGCGAATCATAATCATAAAAATAACAAATCCGACTCCAAGTACGCGGGACCTAAGGAATCACCCATCATGGGACTTTCTTCTTTCTTGAAATGCATCAGACTGGTTAAGACCAAGTGACTTTGTCCGCTTTGGCAGGGCTAATGTCGATGCCCTCATGGTTTTACCTTCTTCTCACCGTCAGGAGAAGTACATCTCAGTCTCAAATGCATATCTGGTTAAGCCAATGACATTGTCCGCTCGGTATGACCCCATGACCATTACCCTCCATGGGTTTCCTTTATCCTCACCGTAGTAGGAGAAATGCGTCTCGGCATGTCACATATAAAATCTTTCTTTTCAAAACTTTCTCAAGTCCCTCAAATTTGATGGAAATTCGCAGGCATAACTACTATACTCCGAATTCCTCAAATTTGAGTCATGCCACATAACTCGACCATGTAACATTCTCCCAAATACAACGTCATCCTTAAGTCATGAAATTATGCTTAGGAGTTGTTACTTATAAATTAGCGGACCTTTCTTAGTTGTCTATAGCAATATTGATCAAGTTGAGTAGTAACTAATTCATGGTTCTACTAAATATATACAACAAATACAAAAAACATTTATTTATTTCATAAGTAAATACAAAAGGAAGCTCTTTTATGAGCTTGAATACATACATGTTCTCTACTTCTTTTACAAACATATACACACCACTAAGTACAATATAATAAAAACACTAACTACTAAACTCCTGCGATGATTCCTTTAGTGTAGCAACCTCGTAGTCCTTGGATCAGCCTGGAGGCAACACGGAAACACAAAAATGTAGGGGTGAGAATTACACAATTCCAAGTAGGATAACTCCAGATACACAATCATAAATGTCATCGTCATCGCCCAAGCCACTTTGGTTTATTAGAAAAATGTGATCATGTAATGTAAACTAAAAATTCATTTTAAAGTTTCAAAATCGTCTTTCCAAAGTGGGTAGCTTTTATTATTCAATCACTTAATATACACACATAATACTACTCAATAGCATAGTATTACATTTTGAAATATACGTGCCCTCGGACATCGGAGGGGACTTTTTCTTTCATGCCCACTAAAAGAGACTTCCCATGCCCATAAAAGGGGACCTTTCCGTGCCCATAAAAGGGGACTTTCTCGCCCTTTACACATTTAGGGGACTTTTCTCGTGCCCTCCACATAATAAAGGGGACTTTCATTTCTCTACTTAGAACATATACCATCATCAAGTTCACATATAAGGATGACGTTGTAAATCACACAAGGAATTCACACATCCAGTTCAAACAATTTTCAAAAGACAAACTTTCATAAATCACACAAGAAATTCACACATCCAGTTCAAACAATTCAATCAAATTCTAAACGTTCCTACTTTAGGTCGGATTCTTAGGTGATGACGTCTCTTCACTTATGGTGAAGACCTTACTCTGTTGTTGCGGCTTTGTTGTTGGCTTTGAATTCCTGTTTGGACACTCCCTCATTATGTGTCCTGGCTTTCCACAAAGATAGCATACGTTCTCCAAGCCAAACAAGGTCTACTCCCATGGTAATTCCCACATTTTAGACAATCTTGGCTCGTGATTAGCCGTTGTTGTTGTTTACCCCATAGATTGGGTTGAAACGACTTCCTTTAGGGTGGGGCCTCCTCGTCATCTTGGTCTTCAGGTGCCAAGTCTCTTATTAGAAGTATTCTTAGCAGATTGGATGATTGCCAACTTTTTGTTGGAGTCCTCTGCACGCCTACACTTATTTACCAGAGTCACATAATCCCTGATCTCCAAAAGACTCACTGCCTCAATATCTTCATGTAACCCTCCTTCATACTTCATGCACTTCCAAGCTTCATCCGGTACGCTGACAAATGGTGGAAAATTTGCAAGCTCTTCGAACTTTGCTGTACTCTGCATACTCATGGACCCTTGTTTGAGTGCCATGAATTCCAGCTCCTTTGCATTTCTCACCGAAGCGGGAAGTACTTGTGGTAGAAAGCTTCCTTGAAGATCTCCCAAGTGACTTCATTTGAGAAGCTTCGAACAACCCCTGGGTGCCAACCCACCAAAACCTTATCTGCTTCCATCATGTAAGTAGCAAAGGCCACTTTCTGGATTTCGTACATGGAAGAACCGAGAAAATCTTCTCCATAGCTTTAATCCATTCTTCTGCTTTGTTTGGATTAAAAGCTCCTCGAAATGGCGGAGGGTTTGCTTTCCTAAACTCGCGAACTTCTGGTATTCCATGTCCACTCCTACTCCTCAGGATTCCAATTGGATTTCCTTCAGCATGTTGATCCAACCTTTCCATCATCCTATTGGCTACTAGCTTGTTCTCTCATAGCCTCTGCCATTTTCATGAAAGGTGTCCATCATTCGAGCGTTATTTCCGCTCCGCTCCTAGTTTGCCGATTTGAAGTCATCAATTCCTGTCACACCAAACAAGAATTATTGAGTTGATCAGGCTCAATACCAAGCTAAGTGTGGCAGCAATCCACAACATTCAAAATCAAGTCATACACATATATAGAATTATAAAGCATGACATTTACTAAGGAAGCATAGCTAGTCCATTCCTCAAGGTCCTACAAGGATGAACTGATACCATAATGTAACATCCTCCCAAATACAACGTCATCCTTAAGTCATGAAATTATGCTTAGGAGTTGTTACTTATAAATTAGCGGACCTTTCTTAGTTGTCTATAGCAATATTGATCAAGTCAGCTAGTAACTAATTCATGGTTCTACTAAATATATACAACAAATACACAAAACATTTATTTATTTCATAAGTAAATACAAAAGGAAGCTCTTTTATGAGCTTGAATACATACATGTTCTCTACTTCGATTACAAACATATACACACCACTAAGTACAATATAATAAAAACACTAACTACTAAACTCCTGCGATCCGATTCCTTTAGTGTAGCAACCTCGTAGTCCTCTGGATCAACCTGGAGGCGACACGGAAACACAAAAACGTAGGGGTGAGAATTACACAATTCCCAGGATAACTCCCAGATACACAACATAAATGTCATCGTCATCGCCCAAGCCACTTTGGTTTATTAGAAAAATGTGATCATGTAATGTAAACTAAAAATTCATTTTAAAGTTTCAAAATCATCTTTCCAAAGTGGGTAGCTTTTATTATTCAATCACTTAATATACACACATAATACTACTCAATAGCATAGTATTACATTTTGAAATATACGTGCCCTCAGGACATTGAGGGGACTTTTTTTTTCATGCCCACTAAAAGAGACTTTCCCGTGCCCATAAAAGGGGACCTTTCCTGCCCATAAAAGGGGACTTTTCTCGTGCCCTTTACACATTTAGGGGACTTCTGTGCCCTCCACATAATAAAGGGGACTTTCATTTCTCTACTTAGAACATATACCATCATCAAGTTCACATATAAACAATCAATCACAAATGACTCTCATTCATTTCTCATAAACCAAACCTTAAAGTCACTATCATGCATTCATACACCATAGACTTGGAATAGATATCAAACTATCATAATTTCTAGCCATTCTCACATTCCAGCACCTTGGCAGAGTTATTGTTCTAGGTACAACATTTAATTACCATACCAAATGACTATTCCAAGAGCCACAAAAATTCTGTATGGCACTTTGATGTGTCTAGGATAAGCTGTAAAAATTTCAGGACAACAGAGCTCTATAGCTACTTCAGTAAAAGATACAAGTCTAGTGATCAGGGGCCACCAATTCACAGACCAGATCCGGGTTCCCTTAATTTTTAACCCTAGAAATTGATGGAACCAATGCCTAAGAAAATTTACAGTGACACTTCAATATGTTATTGACTTCGGGTAAAAGTTTCATGAGCTAGATCAAACAATTGCTATAATAATAAATTCAGACAAGTTTGTTACTTCAGTTTCAACAACCAGAACAACATCAGACACATTTCGGTTCTTGATTTTCTTGAGGCAGAAAACTTTAAAATTAACACCCAAGAAAATTCATGTAGTCAGTTCAAGATGTCCACTACAACATATAATTTTTGTAGATCATTTAATTACCCACAAATATACCAAAAAATTTGTGATTAATGACGCTTCCAGGAAAACTAGGAATCCAGCAGCCTAGTCCAATTTCCTTTGATAAAAACCCCTTTAGCACCATCCAAACACACCAACAAAATTCACACATCAATATCAACATCATATCAGTCAATACAACTAAAATTTTCGGACATATCTCAACCCAAAATAGATTGGAAAATTTTGACAAGAAAGAGGCACAAACCCTACTTGTAGTAACTTAGTGGATCCTTGGCTCCAAGATGATCCAAGCTTGATTCCTTCCACTCCAAAGCTACCAAACCAACTTCAAACCCTCCTTAAATCAGTGAGGGAGTGAGGTATCAAGGTGAGGATTGATGGAGATTTGAGATTTTAATCGGTTAGATTTGTAGGTATTGATGTGTAGAACAAGTTTAATGAAGGAACTTTGAGGTTTCCACAACTCTAGGCTAGGGTTTTTGGGCTTAGAACTCAAGATCAAGCTCAAGAAGATGAAAATGGTGGCTGGTTCTTCTCTCCTTGAAGGCTGCACGAAATTTTGGAGAAGAAAATGATAAGGTTAGGTGGCTTGGAGGAGAAGTTGATGACTTGTTTATTTTGCATTGAATGCTTGAAGATATTTTGTGGTAAAGCAAAATGGATGGCTAAGATTTAATCTTGGATGGCCTTCCACATACTCTAAAGAGGTGGATATTATCCATTGGTTATGATGGAAATATCTTTCGTGTTAGAAACGCACACCAAAATCTCACGAACGGGTAAACACTGTACCGATTGAACCATATTCCCCGAAAATTAATTTTAAGTATAAAATTATCATTCCCACCTATTTCTAACCTTATTCCCATGTTTTCCTAATTTTGGGCACCTCCTGGGCCCGAATTAGGGTTTCAGCTGTGCCCATGGGGCCCACAAGGTTACTATTCACTGCACGAATTTTTTTTTTTTGACAGGTCCATTGGGCTGCCCTCATCATTTCTAAACTATTATATTTTTGAAATTAAGATTAATAAAGCTCAAATTAATTTTTAATTAAATTTTAGGGTGTTACATTACCACTCACCTTAAAAAGAATTTTGCCCTCAAAATTCCTTGAAAACAATTTTCAAAAGACAAACTTTCATAAATCACACAAGGAATTCACACATAGTTCAAACAATTCAATCAAATTCTAAACGTTCCTACCTTAGGTCGGATTCTTAGGTGATGACGTCTCTTCAGCACTTATGGTGAAGACCTTACTCTGTTGTTGCGGCTTTGTAGTTGGCTTTGAATTCCTGTTTGGACACTCCTCATTATGTGTCCTGGCTTTCCACAACGATAGCATACGTTTTGCCCAGCCAAGCAAGGTCTACCCCTATGGTTCTTCCCACATTTTAGACAATCTTGGCTCGTGATTAGCCATTGTTGTTGTTTACCCCATATTGGGTTGAAACGACTTCCTTTGGGGTGGGGCCTCCTCATCATCTTGGTCTTCAGGTGCCAGTCTCTTATTAGAAGTATTCTTAGCAAATTGGATGATTGCCAACTTTTTGTTGGAGTCCTCTGCACGCCTACACTTATTTACTAGAGTCGCATAATCCCTGATCTCCAAAAGACTCACAGCTGCCTCAATATCTTCACATAACCCTCCTTCATACTTCATGCACTTCCAAGCTTCATCCAATTACGCTGATAAATGGTGGAAAATTTGCAGAGCTCTTCAAACTTTGTGTGACTGCTATACTCATGGACCCTTGTTTGAGTGCCATGAATTCCAGCTCCTTTGCATTTCTCACCAAAGAGAGAAGTACTTGTGGTAGAAAGCTTCCTTGAAGATCTCCCAAGTGACTTCAGTTTGAGAAGCTTCGAATAACCCTGGGTGCCAACCCACCCAAACTTCATCTGCTTCCATCATGTAAGTAGCAAAGGCCACTTTCTGGATTTCGTACATGGAAGAACCGAGAAATCTTCTCCATAGCTTTAATCCATTCTTCTGCTTTGTTTGGATTAAAAGCTCCTGAAATGGCGGAGGGTTTGCTTTCCTAAACTCTGAACTTTTGGTATTCCATGTCCACTCCTTCCTCCAGGATTCCCAATTGGATTTCCTTCAGCATGTTGATCCAACCTTTCCATCATCCTATTGGCTACCTGCAGCTTGTTCTCTCATAGCTCTGCCATTTCACGAAAGGTGTCCATCATTCGAGCGTTATTTCCTTCCGCTCCAAGTTTGCCGATTTGAAGTCATCAATTCCTGTCACACCAAACAAGAATTATTGAGTTGATCAGGCTCAATACCAAGCTAAGTGTGGCAGCAATCCACAACATTCAAAATCAGGTCATACACATATATAGAATTATAATGCATGACATTTACTAAGGAAGCATAGCTAGTCCATTCCTCAAGGTCCTACAAGGATTGCTCTTGATACCATAATGTAACATCCTCCCAAATACAACGTCATCCTTAAGTCATGAAATTATGCTTAGGAGTTGTTACTTATAAATTAGCGGACCTTTCTTAGTTGTCTATAGCAATATTGATCGAGTCGGTAGTAACTAATTCGTGGTTCTACTAAATATATACAACAAATACACAAAACATTTATTTATTTCATAAGTAAATACAAAAGGAAGCTCTTTTATGAGCTTGAATACATACATGTTCTCTACTTCGTTTACAAACATATACACACCACTAAGTACAATATAATAAAAACACTAACTACTAAACTACTGCGATCCGATTCCTTTAGTGTAGCAACCTCGTAGTCCTCTGGATCAACCTGGAGGCGACACGGAAAACACAAAACGTAAGGGTGAGAATTACACAATTCCCAGTAGGATAACTCCCCGATACACAATCATAAATGTCATCGTCATCGCCCAGCCACTTTGGTTTATTAGAAAAATGTGATCATGTAATGTAAACTAAAGATTCATTTTAAAGTTTCAAAATTATCTTTCCAAAGTGGGTAGCTTTTATTATTCAATCACTTAATATACACACATAATACTACTCAATAGCATAGTATTACATTTTGAAATATACGTGCCCTCAGGACATTAGAGGGACTTTTTCTTTTCATGCCCATTAAAAGAGACTTTCCCGTGCCCATAAAAGGGGACCTTTCCGTGCCCATAAAAGGGGACCTTTCTGCCATAAAAGGGGATTTTCCCATAAAAGGGGACTTGCCCTTTACACATTTAGGGGACTTTTCTCATGCCCTCCACATAATAAAGGGAACTTTCATTTCTCTACTTAGAACATATACCATCATCAAGTTCACATGTAAACAATCAATCACAAATGACTCTCATTCATTTCTCATAAACCAAACCTTAAAGTCACTATCATGCATTCATACACCATAGACTTGGAATAGATATCAAACTATCATAATTTCTAGCCATTCTCACATTCCAGCACCTTGGAGAGTTATTGTTCTGGGTACAACATTTAATTACCATATCAAATGACTATTCCAAGAGCCACAAAAATTCTGTATGACACTTTGATGTGTCTAGGATAAGCTGTAAAAATTTCAGAACAAACAGAGCTCTATAGCTACTTCAGTAAAATATACAAGTCTAGTGATCAGGGGCCACCAATTCACAGACCAGATCCGGGTTCCCTTAATTTTTAACCCTAGAAATTGATGGAACCAATGCATAAGAAAATTTACAGTGACATTTCAATATGTTATTGACTTCAGGTAAAAGTTTCATGAGCTAGATCAATCAATTGCTATAATAATAAATTCAGACAAGTTTGTGACTTCAGTTTCAACAACCAGGACAGCATCAGACACATTTCGGTTTTTTATTTTCTTGAGGCAGAAAACTTTAAAATTAACACCCAAGAAAATTCATGTAGTCAGTTTAAGATGTCCACTACAACATATAATTTTTGTAGATCATTTATTACCCACAAATATACCAGAAAATTCGTGATTAATGACTGCTTCCAGGAAAACTAGGAATCCAGCAGCCTAGTCCCAATTTCCTTTGATAAAAACCCCTTTTTAGCACCATCCAAACACACCAACAAAATTCACACATCAATATCAACATCATATCAGTCAATACAACCAAAATTTTCGGACATATCTCAACCCAAAATAGATTGGAAAAATTTGACAAGAAAAGGCAGCACAAACCCTACTTGTAGTAACTTAGTGGATCCTTGGCTCCAAGATGATCCAAGCTTGATTCCTTCCACTCCAAAGCTACCAAACCAACTTCAAACCCTCCTTAAATCAGTGAGGGAGTGAGGTATCAAGGTGAGGATTGATGGAGATTTGAGATTTTAATCGGTTAGATTTGTAGGTATTGATGTGTAGAACAAGTTTAATGAAGGAACTTTGAGGTTTCCACAACTCTAGGCTAGGGTTTTTGGGCTTAGAACTCAAGATCAAGCTCAAGAAGATGAAAATGGTGGCTGGTTCTTCTCTCCTTGAAGGCTGCACGAAATTTTGGAGAAGAAAATGATAAGGTTAGGTGGCTTGGAGGAGAAGTTGATGACTTGTATATTTTGCATTGAATGCTTGAAGATATTTTGTGGTAAAGCAAAATGGATGGCTAAGATTTAATCTTGGATGGCCTTCCACATACTCTAAAGAGGTGGATATTATCCATTGGTTATGATGGAAATATCTTCTGTTAGAAACCGCACACCAAAATCTCACGAACGGGTAAACACTGTACCGATTGAACCGATATTGCCCGAAAATTAATTTTAAGTATAAAATTATCATTCCCACCTATTTCTAACCTTATTCCCATGTTTTCCTAATTTCGGGCACTCTGGCCCGAATCTAGGGTTTCAGGTCCTGCGGCAGGAGGGCCGCAATGTTACTATTCACGGCCCAAAATTTTTTTTTTTTTTTGAGAGGTCCATTGGGCCGCCCTCATCATTTCTCAACTATTAGATTTTTGAAATTAAGATTAATAAAGCTCAAATTAATTTTTAATTAAATTTTAGGGTGTTACAGACCACACGTATCATCCTCATTAAACCTTCTCAATTAAATAGATCTCTAATTGACAAGAGCATATCCTACTAACTCATCATATTCCGCATTCTCATGCATCACAAACATGGCATACCACATCATCATATCAACATGCCACAAATACACATATAGTCTCATGCTCATGATATTAACATATTCACATCATTATGAGTATGCCCACTCGGTCTCATGCTCACATCACACCTCCTATCTTATGGTGTCTTATGCTTTGGCCCTTACGGGTTTTCAACTTGTGTTCCAATTATCCTAACCTTCATTATGGATTTTTATAACATCTAAGGGATCATTACCTACAATTTCCGCTAAAGTTTATGATTTATAACATAACCAAACAGTTCTAGTTACTTTGGGCAGAATTTTGCTTTATGTATACGGGGTCCTAAAATCTCCATCTTTGACCCTTTCTAAGTTCCGTCTTCGCCTAAGGCTCTATAATTAACTCCTAAACCAATTATGAGGGATTCCTACACATATTAACTAATTATAAACCATTTTTCTTAAGTCCAATTATGCCGAACAGAATTACAAATTTGTGCATCTAAGTGTTCTAGAATTCACATTTTAAGTCCTTTCTAGTTACTTGTTCTTTCCTAACTTTCCTAAATCGTTCCTTGCTTCACTCAAGCATAATTTTACACATTTTAACACCTTAGAACAGCATTCATATAGTAGCCAAACTCCAAGGGCAGAACCAAAATCATAGTCATCATATAATCACATAATCACATGATTTAAATGCATTTAAGTTGCTAGTTTCTCTTGGAATCAATTTAGGAACTCAAAACTCTTTTAGAAACCAATTAATCTCATTGAAATCACTTAAATATGTGCTAGGTCAGTAGCTAAATAATTTAGCTCAAGGAATAGATTTAAAACATAAAACCTTGTTCATAAAGTTCCTTGAGTACACCTAAGCTTGAAAAATTCCAAGACTTAAACTATGGGCACTTATGATTAGATGAACTCTTCCAAGTCCATCATCATCATCACAAGGCCAAAATGGCATCCTTGAAATGCCTCCATCTTCTAAAACTTTATGCAAGATACTTGGGCAAGTCTTTGAGCTCTAGGAGGTTTAAGTGATGGCATAAACTTAAACATGATATGCACTTATTTTATTCTTCATTAGAAAGTAAATGAAAGCATAAAATAAATATGAGGTGCAACCTTTTTATTATCTTTAAAGATTAAGTGATGAATTGAAATATAGACATGAAATGCAAGCTTGGAATTTAGACATGATAATGCAAGTCCATTTAGTTATTCTTGAGAGTTTAATGATGACATCAAAATAAACATGCTATGCAAGGTATAAATATAAACATGTTGCAACTCATTTTATCTTAGCTAGAGCTCTTACAAGACTTTCAAAGGAACATCACAACCTCAACCCAAATATGTACCTTAACAAACATAAAGTGAGCTTTAGAGTTCTTAGCACCAAGACTTCAAAGAAGCCTTTGGTTTTGAACTTCATCATCAAGCTCAAGAAAATAGACACAAAGCTCAACACTTTGTCTAAACAAAATACAAAGAACTTAGTCATATTCTTTATTTTATTGCTCATGGGCTTCAATCTAGAGTAAAACTCTTAGAACGGCCGACCAACTTTAAGGTTGGCAAGGGTAAGCTTAGAGCTCTTTGAAAATATAGGATTAATTTTCTTTAACAAAACTTTTGTGATCTACTTAACATTTTTAGCAAACTTTGTTCAAACCTAGGAAGAAAAACCGAAATCTTTAAGGGAAAAAGTAAGAGAAAACCGAAACTCTAGCTAGGGAAAGAAAAGGAAAAATCGAAACTTGAGCAAGGAAAAAGGAAAAGAAACCAAGAGCATATATGGTCCAAGACCAAGTTTTTCAAGCCTTAGAGGTTTCTCACAAGACATCAACAAGTCATTATCTTGAAACCTCATCATCAAGCTAAAGTTTTCTCTTGAAAAGGCCTCATAGCTGAAAAGGAAGAAGAAGAGAAAAGAGTTTTGAACCAAGAGAAAACTAGAACTTTTCTTAAAGAAGATAAAGAAAACTTTGAAAACAAAGCACTATCTAAGGAAGTCTTTGATGAAATGAAAGAAAGCTTGAGTTCTTGAAGAGTTGAAAAGACAAAATCTTCCCTTGGATGTGGATGTGTATTCGGCCAAAGAGGAAGCTCAAGGAAGATGATTTTTCCTTGAGTTTCTAAGCTTGGAAATGGAAAGTTTGAGTGTTTAAGAGATGGTTTAAAGTGAGGGATGTAACAGAAAATTATTTAAAAATTAATTTGAGCTTTGTTATTCGTAATTTCAAAAATCTAATAGTATAGTAATAATGAGGGTGGCCCAACGAACCTGCAAAAAAAAAAAATTGGCTGGTGAATAGTAATCTTGTGGGCCTCACAGGCTCGTAGAACAGAAACCCAAGTCCTGGACAGGAAATGCCCGAGATTGAGAAAATATAGGATTGAGGTTAGAAAATGTAGAAATAAGAATTTTAGACCGGAATTTATTTTCAGGAAACATCTATTTTATGGATATGGTATTTTACCTTTGGTTAAATTACGTATGTAGTTTCTTACACTATGAATTTGTAGTGCAAATTAGACACATAATATGACAATTGTGTGGCTTAAAATAGGCCACACCATTGCCCTTTTCTATGAGCCAATGAGGATGTTACAAAATTGCACAAAATTATCTTCAAGAAACACATTGCATAATTCATTAATGTATGCATTATCTTCAAATGAAAAAGAAAATAAATCAAAATTCATCATTTCTTCTTCCTTAAGTCTCGGCCAGAACTCCATTCAGCCATTCTTCCATCTTTTTCTTCTTCAAAAACATAAAAAACATACTAAGAACACTAAGCCACAACATCAAACATCCATATGTTTTGTCACAAACACAAATTTACCTCTTGAAAACTTGAATCAATTCCTTATTACACAACCCTTATCTCACCATAGCATAAAGTTAGCTGTTATTTACAGTGTTGTAAGAGGATTAGAGAGAGGGTTAGATCAAGAAATTGGTGGAGGATCCTTGAGCAAAGTTAAGAACAAGAGTTTAAGCTTCAAAGAGTCAAGTAGGGCCTTACTCATCCACTTTTCTTTCAAATTTGCTCTGGAAATTTATGATTTGATTGAGCCTGATATTTTTGGTTTCATTGGTTGATAGCATATGAATATTGATGTATTAATTTTGGTGTGGTGTTTGGATGATATTAGAAATCATTTTTGTCAAAAGGAATTTTGAACTATGCTGCTGGATTTTCGGAATTCTTCTAGGCAGGGATTGTTCACGAATTTTCTGGCATTATTGTGGGTATTTTCATGAGCTATAAAAAATATATGTTAAAGCCAACATCCTAGGATAGTTCCACAAATTTTCTTGGGCTCTGAATTTGACTCCTAATGCTTTAAAAAATTCAAGAACTGAAAGTGTGTCTATGCTGCCTGGATTTGTGGAACTGAAGCTATGAAGTTTGCCAATTTTTTTAACATAGTAAACGATTGATTTTTTCTTTGAAATTTTTACAGAGTGTTTATCACATCATGAAGTTCAACCTTGATTTTGTTTTTGAATTTATTCAATTATTTTATAGGGTTAAAAATTATGATAACTCTAGTCTGAGCTGTGAATTGGTGGTCCCTAATCACTGAATTTGTACAATTTATTGAAGGAGTTAGAGAGCTTTTTTTGAAATTTTTATGGAGTGTTGTGGACATATTGAGGTACCTCAGGGAATTTTCACAGCCTTTAAATTGATTGTCTGATTTGTGAACTAAATCATTCTCCGTAAGCCTGAATTCTGCCAAATGCTGGTCCTTGTATTGAAAATGAATTAAACTCTTGATCTAGGAGTCAAGTGAACTCTAGTTCAAGTATGATGTATATGAATGCATGTTAGTGACATTACCAATTGATTTATGGGGAGTGAATGGGAATCACTTGTGATTGACTGTATATATAGGGTTGAAACGTTATGAAATTTAGAAACTATGCTAGTGTATGTAGTAATGTAAGCTTGAGGTTGGAGTATGTATCAAGTGGAGAACAAGTCCCCTGAAGGTGTAAAGGCACAGGAAAGGTCCCCTTTAGTCTATAGAGGGCACGAGAAAGGTCCCCTAAATGCGTAAAGGGCACGGGACAAGTCCCCTAAATATGTAAAGGGCACGGGAGAGGTCCCTTTAGTCCAAAAAGGGCAAGAAAAGGTCCCTTTGATGTACCGAGGGCACGTAAAGTTGAAAATGAATTATTATGATGTTGAGTAGTATGACATATGTATCCTGAGTGATGGAGTAATTAAAATAAATCCACTTCAGAAGGATGACTTTTGAACTTTAAAATGAACCTTTGATATATGTTGCATGCTCACAATTTTACTAATAAACCGAAGTGGCTGGACGATAACGATGACATGAGTTTCATTATATGTTTTGGGGATGCCCTATGAGAATTTTAGAATTCTCACCCCTATGTTTGTTTCGTGTCGTCTCTAGGTTAATTCCAAAGGACAGTGAAGCCCTACAAGAAAGATTGAATTGGAATTTCTGAGCTTAGTAGTGGAGACTCATATTGTACTTAGATATGTATATGTATGTAAATATAGTAAGGAAAAGATGTGTACTAAAGCTCATAGAAGAGCTCCCTTTTGTACTTGATGTATACTAAATAAATATTTTGTTTCCTTGCTGTATATTTTGATAGAACCACGATCTGGTCACTACATAATTCGACTCGATCACTCTTGCCATAGACAACTAAGAAAGGTCCGCTAATTTATAAGTAACAACTCCTAAGTATAATGTCATTACTTAAGGATGACATTGCACTTGGGAGGATGTTACAAGGGAGTGGTGGTTTATGGTTGTTTGTGGTGGTTTGTAGTGGTGGAAAGGTTCTTTGAGAGGAAGAAGAAGAAGAACAAGATAAAGAGAACTTAGAGGGAAAATGCAAGAAAAAGCAAGAAAACTAAACTTGGCAAAGCTTCTAAAGTGTAACCAAGTTCTTCCAAGCTTGGTATTTATAGAAATTTTGCACAATGGTGGCTACCAAGGGGGAGAAGGCCGACGGCCTTGCTTGGTCTTTGGGGAGGAAAATATCTCTTTGATTGGCATGGGCTAGGCATAGGCAAAGCATGGTTGAAAGCATGGTGAGGTATGGCTTGAGGTATGGCTTAGGCATGGCTCTTGAGTGAGATAAAAATCAACATGTGACACTTTTCTTGGGGTCATGTATTCGGCAGATTTTACAGCCAAGGGGGAAAGAGATTTGTTCATGTAATTTGGTTTAGTGATGTGTTTAGGTGTTTCTTTGATTAAGGTTTTGGTTAGGAGTTGTAAGAAAGTGTTTAGGTGAGGTAATTGGCTAATTAAGGTTGTCAAGACTTGATTAGGAGGGTAATCTTACTAGATTAACAATTTAAAATCATTCTTTTGGTCAAATGAGGTATGGCACAATTCCTTAATTTAAGGAATTGGAGAGAGAAAATACTATTCAAGATTCCATGACTAGGAATCTTGAATTAAAGAATGCAATTAGAGTTTAACTAAGCAATCTTAGGTCCTAATTAACCTTAATAAATTATTTTGACTCTGGATTAATTATCGAAATAAATTAATTTTCGATTAGAGCCTAATATTGCTTAGGTTTGCTTAATCGTGTCATTAGGCTCACTGGTACTGTTCTAGGGGCAAAATGGTAATTTTGCACTAAAGCTTCCCAGGACCTTCAGGCCGGCTAACATTAGATACCTCAAAAACATCATTCCAAACTTCCTGGAAAGTTCGGGCTCAAACGGCACCTTTTACCCGTGTAGAACACAGCAAGGGTATTTTGGTCATTTTGAGCCGAAAGTTTGAAAAACGAGATTTTCACCTCGGATATCAAACATAACATATATGATCCCCTTCAAACAATGAGTTAACCTATTGAGAACTCCTGAGTTGACTATCATCGAATTTCGGGTAAAAATGACCTTAGGGGCATTTTGGTCATTTGTACTCTCCAGAAAAATCGGGCGTTACATTGAGAAAATATGTTAAAAAGGGAAATTATACTTTGACCCGTAATCTTTGAGAAATTGCAATTTTGACCCTTTGGGGCTTAAGTGTAAATATTGATAACTAGATGAGGTCAATATGAATGATGTCTTATGAAAACCATGTTCATGTGTTTTAGATGAAAATTATATGACTTGTGATGCATACTTATGTGATCAATTACACGATGAATTGTGGCATGTTATGTTTATGATCGATTAATTGAGGTGCATTATTTAAGTATTCTATGAGCATGAGATATTAAAGGATAAGTTATAATTATATGTTCATGCTTGCATATCTAAATAACATGCTAAGATTAAAGGTTACATAAGACACATGGAAATGATCCTTCAGGTTCTAGGAATTAATGGTTATGAAAAGTGATCCATGCCCCCTATCCCGTACTCTAGAGTTCAGGAATTTAGCTTATCAAGAGGATAAGTATAGACTAGTGACGATAGTTAGGATGAGTCATAACCTAAACTCTCAGAGGAGAGAATATTTAGAAAAACCCCCATGGAAAAGATAATAAGAAATTTAAGTCACCTAAAAGAAAGAATCATGTTAGAAGGATATATGTAACGCCCGACTTTACCGTTGTGTAAGATTACCGAAATGCCCTAGGTAACTTTTGCACGCAATTTGAAGATGAATAATCCTCAATAAAGGAATATAACGTTAGAGAAACATTATGAGAAACTTGAATAGTGATTCGTGAGAGTCACAAACCCCTTATTTTTCTACGTGTAAAATGAAAAAAATGCCTCTGAGGTCATTTTTACCTAGAAAATCAAAGATAACCAATCTAGATTATCTTGAGGGGTTAGTTTAATACTTGATGGGGATTATATGTGCCTTGGAGATAAAAATCTCAATTTCTCAATTTTTACCATACGTAAAATTACAGTAATTTTACATGAAATTATGTAATCTTTGAGTTTGGTTTTCACCCAAAGATTCAAAATGACTATTTCAAGTACAATTTGAGGATGTCCAGGAATTTCAAGGAGTTTTTACGTGAAATTACCATTTTACCCCTGATAATTTAATCTAGTTTGAGCAATGTTTGAAAATGGTCATCACCCGGGAAGCCTAAAATGGTTGTACTAAGTAATATTTGGAAAGCTTAGCTAATTCTAGAGAGTTATATGTGAAATTACCTTTTTACCCCTAGCTAATGCTTAATGAGTTTACTTAAGTAATTAAGGCGATATTAGGCTTTGATCCTTTTGAATTGATTTCATTCATTAACCTTAAGTTAAAAATTAATTACCTAAGGTTAAAAATATTACTTGAGGTGATTAGAGTCTAAGATTGCTTAAGGTAAAATTAAATTTTCCTTTCCTTAAACAACTCATAAAATTAACTATTTTAAGCTTAAGGTTAAGATTTCGGTTTAGGTGAAATCTAGTACAATTACATTTTCTTGTCCTAAGTTTAGAACTTATGTTATAAATTGAATTTAACTCATTTGAAATTACTTCATTTACTAGTGTATGATTATTCTTTTTACCTTGTCTTGTTTTGACCTAAATGTAACACCCTAATATTTAACTCAATACACCTAGGATGTATTCAAATTAATTATTAGTTATTACTCTTTTGTCTAGTTCTTAACTTTGGTTTTAGAAAATACTTAAGAAAATATGGGTACAATTTTTCTTTGAGAAACAAAATGTGAGCCATACGCACGCATAAAGTAAACTACATCGTTGCCTTGAAATAATCAATTAGGGGAAATCATGACATATCAACTGAAACATAAAACCATAAATGAAACAACATCAAGTTAGACATATAAATAGTTATTCAGACAAGTAGTAGCGTTAATACGGTCATTCGTGCATAACATGAAGAAACATAAAGAAAATACATTAGAACCTCCTATCTATAACAGTGCATCTAAAATAGATAACCTTTAAAAGCAAGAGAAGGCTATCCTAAACATGTACGGTGTGTGTGCACTAGAGTCAGTCGGCTTCTACTCCTTCCCATCAAAAGGACGTACATACCCAATCTGAGCCAATTTGGCCGGGGTGGCCAAGCAGTGAGAGGTCGGGCATGTGCTCCATGACGGGGCACCATCCTCATTCTACCTCCTTGAAGTGGCTACATCGCAAAATGCTCGCTACCTAACTCCATGGGTACGGTGGGGAAGAACCCATGGATGGGATTTCGTCTCGAGGGTCGCTCAGAATAAGTCGAGGGTGAGCGGGAACGTATTCCAGGTAGGCAGATGGTGGAAGCAGCATCGGGGTACAACGGATATGCTCTCCTTTGGGCGTGTGCGCTCGAAGAGTAGGTCGTCGCGAAGGGTGAAGTCGGTGAGATTGGAAGTTGGTAACTAGCTGGCCAACGCACGATCGAGAAATACGAACATGCACAGGGAACAACGACCACAAAATGGTATGAATGGTGTGTGGCGTCAAAATGAAGTTCCCATGTTGGCGCATCAACATAAATCACGAAGGCTGCCATCGTCCTCTGAAGACGCGATGGAAAGAAAAGATAAAGGGAGTGAGAAACTTGATAAAGAATCTCAAGATATGCTCCTATCTTGGTGTCATCATCTATGTTCTCAGGAACCGGGTTTCTTTGTAAAAAGGTGGACATGCATAAGGTACAATTTTAAATTTCTAAAGTACCATTTACCGAGGCCCATTTATTTTAGTATGCATCTTGGATGTCATGATTTTAACATACTTTATCATGAAATGCATGGCAATGTAAGTTATGATATACTAATTTCAATCGTATAGAAAATACTCATGGATCATAACAATTGTAACATGACTTTTTTCCACTTATCTTTTAGGTGACTTAGATTAATTCTTTCTCTCATTTAGGGCCACCCTATTTCTCTCGCCTTTTGAGAGTTCTAGGTTATGAGCTCATACCTCACTAGTCATCACTAGCATAATCTTATCCTATGATAAGTTAACACCCGACTCTTGGAGTGCGGGATAGGGGCAATAGGATCACCTTTCATAACCTTTAATTTGGAATCCAAAGGATCACTTCCTCATTGGATTACCTCTCATAACCTTTAATTCAAGGAGTCTAGAGGATCATTTTCACATATTTTTATGTCACCTTTATATTAGCATATTATGTTAAGATGCAAAGTCATAACCATATCATATACTTTTCCCATGCTCTTTTGAACCTATGCAACTTTAAGATATTCCAAGTGAAATTGTAACATGCCATATTCCTTCAAAATCAAATAACTAAACATGTAAGTCCTCAATTTCACATAATTTCTCAAGCATATGGGAAAATCACAACAATTTATAGGATAAGTACTTTAATTCATATTCTTATGGAAACACAACAAATAACCTTAGATCAGTAGCAAAAATTAGAGAGCTTAATAAAAGGATGTCTACATTTAATAAGATATATATTCCATAAGTCAAAATTCTCAAGTGAGTTGAAATGGTGAGTCTTGAGCACAAGGTTAATCAAGCGATAGCATAATTCTAAACATGCAATGCAAGCTTCATTTTTTATCTTGGCATTATAAGGTGATAGAAAAACATAAGTATGCTATGGAAAGCTATAAATTTAAATATGAGAATGCAAGCTCTAGTTTTAAATCTTTAAGTTTAGGTGATAACTTGAAAAATAAATATGCTAGACAAGAAATGTAAACATGAATGCAAGTTCAATTCTTTATTTTAGTGCTCTAGGTCCCTTACTCTAAATTAACAATCAACTTTAAGGTTGAAATAGGTAGGCTTCGAGTTAATTATTTAGGTGATATGAAAATGCAAGCTCTCGTTTTAATCTTTAAGTTTAAGTGATGACTTGAAAAGTAAATATGCTAGAAAAGAAATGTAAACATGAATGCAAGTTCAATTCTTTATTTTAGTGCTCTAGGCCCCTTAGAGTTTTCACTCTAAATCAACAATCAACTTTAAGGTTGAACTTAACGTAACACCCCGAAAATTATTTTAAAATTAATTTGGGATTTGTTATTCATAATTTCAAAAATCTAATAGTATAGCAATGATGAGGGTGGCCCACCTCAAAAAAAAAAATTCTGCCGGTAAATAGTAATCTTGCGGGCCCCATGGGCCTTGGAGCCAAAACCCTAGATTCGGGACCAGGAAATGCCTGGGATGGTGAAAAGAGAGGGTTAAGGTTAGAAATAGTTAGAAATAAGGATTTTCTACCTGAATTTAATTTTTGAGTAATATCGGTCTAACGGGTTGCGTTTTACCCGTTCGGTAAAATTTCTGTGCGACTTTTTAACACCGAAAGATATTTCCATCACCACCAATGGATAATATCCATCTAGTTAGGACATGTGGAAGGCCAAGATTTAATCTTGGAATCCAAGATTAAATCTTAGCCATCCATTTTGCTTTATCCCAAAATATCTTTATACATCCATTATAAGATCAACACATGTTCTAATCTTTTTCAAGAAGCCAAATCCTCCTTCATTAAACTTCATTTTCATGCAACCTTCAAGGAGAGAAGAACCAACCACCATTTTCATCCTCTTGAGCTTCACTTTGAGTTCTAAGTCCATAAATCCTAAGCTAGGGTTGTTAAAGTTTCAAGATTCCTTTACTAGACTTCATCTACACCTCAAGCCCTACAAATCTAACCGATTAGAATCCTTGTTCCTCACCAAACCCTACCTTGCTACCTCACTCTCACTGTATTAGAGAGAGTTGGGTTTGATTTGGAGAGCTTTGGAGTGGAAGGAAGCTATCTTAAAGCATCTTGGGGCCAAGGAGCCATCCAAGTAGGGTTTTTGTTGTCTTTCTTTGTCAAATTTCTCTGATCTGTTTTGGGTTGAAGTAGGTCAGAAATTTCTGGTTGTATTGATTGATATTATGTTGATATTGATGTATTAATTTTGGTGTTGTGTTTGGATAGTGTTAGAAAATGGTTTTTATCAAAAGAAGTTTGGACTAGGCTGGATTTTTGGTTTTCCTGAGGCAAGGTGTGTACGAATTTTGTGGTATATTTTTGGGTGTCATGAGCTATAAAAATTATATGTTGGATTTAACATCTTAAATTAACTACGTGAATTTTCTTAGATCTTGAATTTAAGGTTTACTACCTCAAAAAAATCAGAAACCAAAATGAGATTGATGCTGCTTGAAATGTTGAAACTGAAGCAATAAAGTTGCCTGATTTTATTACCATATCAAATGATTGAATTAGCCCTTGAAATTTTTACATGAAGTTAATAAAATGTTAAATACTGTAAATTTTAGTGTACATTGATTCAATCATTTGCTAAGGTTAAAAATGATGAGAACTCTAGTCTAACCTGTGAATTGGTGGTCCTTGACCACTGAATTTGTACAATTTATTGAGGGAGCTAGAGACCTCCATTTGTATTGAAATTTTCATGGGTCCTTGGGGACACATTGAAGTTTTCTTGACAATTTTTATAGCCTCTGAATTAATTGTTTGATGTGCAAATAAATTGTGCTATGAGCATGTGAAATCTATTATGCTGAGAATACAACAATGCTTTGAATGGATGAAGTAATGACATTTTAGTATGACATGAATACTTAATGCTAATTTTTTGGCTATATGACTTGTGACATATGAAGGCATGCTAGACAATTTAAAAGATTGATTTATGAGATACAAATGAGAATTGCATTGTGAATGAGTGTCTGTACATGCTTTATGCATGCATTGGAAAAAGAAAAGTGAATGATATGTTGAACTAAGTTCTATAGCCACGAGAAACATGAGATCTTCTTTGACTTGTCAAGGGCACATAGAGAGGGATGAGATCCTTTGACTGTGGCAAATAGAGGGGGATGAGATCTTGTTCGACTTTTAGAGGGAAATAGAGATAGATGAGGTCCTCTTCAATTTATCAAGGGCAATGAAAAACAATTTCCCTATATTCGATATATTCATATTTGTATCATATCGAATCATTTTAATTGACATTATCTACTATGAATTTGAGCTTATGGTAAATATGTACAAAGTGATTGATTCTTAAAAACAACCCACTTCGGAAGTATGATTTGAAACTTTAAAAATAAATCGTTAATACATATTGAATGATCATATTTTTCTAATAAACCAAGTGGTGTGGCGATGACGATGACATTATAAGTGTGTAACCGGAGTTGCCCTACTGAGAATTGTGTAATTCTTATCCCTATATATTTGTGTTTCCGTGTCGCCTCCAGGTTAAGCCAGAGGACTACGATGCTGCCACGCAAAGAACTTAAATGGCGATAGTGTAGTAGTTATTGTTTTTATTATGTTCTACTTAGTAGAATAGATGCCTATGTAAATGTATTAGAGAACGGATATGTACTAAAGCTCCTTTGAGCTTCCTTTTGTACTTAAATATGTATTCAATAAATGATGTGTTTTCTTTGTAATATGTTTTATTAGAATTGTGCTTAGTTACTATACACGTTAATTGAGCTTGCTATAGATACTTAAGAAAGGTCCACTAATTAATAAGTAACAACTCTCAAGTACGATGTCATGGCTTAAGGATGGAGTTGTACTAGGGAGGATGTTACACTCAAGACTACCATTTAACATAATATTTTGCTAAAACTCTTAAAAGTGAAACCTTCAAGATTTGGAGGTCAAATAAATGATGGTTTTGCAACCAACACCCAAGATCCTCATCATCAAGCCATGGATTCTTCATTATGTTGGCCACCAAGGCCGAAAATAAAGAAGAAAGGAGAATAAGGAACCAAAAATGTGGTGGAGGAAGGAAGAATCAACATTAAAATATCTTAAACCAAGAGTAAAACAAAAGAAAAGAATAACAATATTTAAAACAACTCCCTACCAAAGATGTTTTTCTTTTGAAAAGAGAAAGGCTTGGTCTTGGAAATGTGATGAGAAGAACAAATCTTCCTTGGTGCTATTTGGTTTCGGCTAAGAAGGAAAGAAAAGGAAGAAAGGTTTGTCTTGGGTTTTTGATCTTAGAAGTGGAGAGGTTATGTGTTTAAAGGAATATTTATGGTGGTTGTGTGGTGGTTTGAGGTTAGGAAATGGTAGAGTATGGTGGCTCTTGGAAGAATGAAGAACAAGGAGAAGAAGAACTCTTTGAGCTTAAAGAAAGAAAACTTGAAGTTGTAAGTATGATCAAGTCTTTTTGCAAGTCTCTTGATGCCTATTTATAGAAAATGAAATACAAGGGAGGTGAAATGGCAAGGAAGAGAAAAATATCTCTTTGCATGGCATGGCTTTGGGTATGGCTAGGTATGGTTCAAGGCATGGCTCAAGGTATGGCAAAGTATGGTTCAAGGCATGGCTCAAGGTATGGCTAAGTATGGTTCTTTAAGTATATTTTAATTGAATTTCAACATGTGATGGATGAAAAATGGACGGAGGAAACCGGTTGTGTTTAGGAGAATGGCGGAGAAAATCTCATTTTAATGTTGGTTTATAGGTATGTTTAAAAGTTGATTTGGTTAGGACATGGATTAGGGGTTGTAATTTAGTATTTTAGGTGAGAAAATGAGTAATTAAGGTGGCTCAAGACAAGATTAAAGAGTGCTCTTGCTTGATAAATGCAAATCTACCTTTATTAGGGAGGAATCTCATGATATGACCATTTCCATGATTTAAGGAAATTGGAATAGGGATTTTACTATTCATGAAAATGTGACATAAAGTCTTAAATCAATAAAAGGATTTTGAGTTTCTCTAAGCAATCTTAGGTTATAATTAACCTTACTTAATTATTTTGACTCTAGATTAGTAATTAGGATTTACTAATCTTTAATTAGAGCCTAATATTGCTTAGGTTTCGTTAATCGTATTATTAGGCCCAAAATGCACTTAGCCGAGGGCAAAACAATAATTTTTTTGCAAAAAAACCTCCCGGGCTACCCAAGCTCAACCCGATGTTAAATATTACTTAAAAACATCATTTCAAACCTTTGGGTGAAGTCCAGGCTCAATCGGCACTTAATTCTGTTACTTAGCCATGGGGGCATTTTGGTCATTTTGCGCATTGGAACTCAAAAATGAGATTCTTCTCTATTAGCACATGTAATCCCCTTTCAACATCAAAACATCCCTTGGAGGATGACCAGGGCCAGCGATCCTCATTTTCCTGGTAAAATGACCTTAGGGGTATTTTGGTCATTTGTACACGGGAAAAATTGGGTGTTACACTAAACACTTAACCTTTTACCCTTTTTCACTAATCTATCAATTCCAAATCTTTTACCTAAGTAACTAGACATCTAATACATGATTTACGATTTGCATATAATATGAAATCTAATCCTAATGAACCAGAAAACAGCGCTACTTATGCCTCCATTACATCATATTTTAATGGTTTTTCCATCAAAGAAACATATCCAACATTATCACCATTTCTTTAGCTTTCTTTTCCATCATTTATGGCTATGTTTAATCAAAAGAAAACCCACCCATTTCCAGCATAAGGTTATAAGCCACAATGTCTCCCATTAGCACCATATTTTAGTGTTTTCATCCATTATACATAAACAAAATTATTACAACCATATATGCTTTCTTTTTCTAATGTTTCTTTTTCCATTATACATAAACAAAATTATTACAACCATGTATGCATCATCATCAAGCTTGATCCCTTGTAAATAAGAAAACAACTTGATAGGAGTTTATTTCATGTTATTTCTCTTGTTTCTTTGCTTAAAATTTCGAATTCTATGGCTTGCTAATGACCATGGCTTGATGATAAGGAATCATAGTAGTGCTTGTAAATCCATCATATAATGGACCTCTAAAGCTCAAGGTTTAGTTTTTGTTGTCAAAAGATTAATGGAAAAATTAGTTTCCTTTAAACCAATTCTTTTTTAGCTTGATGATGAGTTCATAAAATAAGGTTCTTGGAACCATGGTAATAAAAACTCTAAAGCTCACTTCTTCTTTGTTAAGATTAATTGGAGTTAAAGAGTTCATTCTTTAAGAAGTCTTGAGTTTGGAGCTTAACAAGATATAAAAAGGAACTTGCATCCATGTTTATGTTTCAAGCACTTCCATATCATGTTTAATTTTCAAGCCTTGTATAATCATATTTATATTTCAAGTCATCACCTTAATTCTTAAACATAGGAAAATGGACTTGCATATCATGTTTAATTTTCAAGCCTTGCATAATCATATTTATATTTCAAGTTATCACCTAAATTTTAAAAGATAAGAAAATGGACTTGCATATCATGTTTAATTCTCAAGCTTTGCAAGATCATGTTTATATTTTAAGTCATCACTTTAATTCTTAAAGATAAGACAATGGAGTTGCATATGATGTTTATGTTTCAAGCCTTGCATATCATGTTTATATTCCCAAGTTATCACCTAAATCTCTAAAGCTCAAGACTTGCTCCTTTTATCTTAAATGAAAATTTTAATCATGGACATATTTCTAACATGTAATTTCGGCCTTATAATGATAATAGGCCTACAGTTGAGTTTTACTTTATGTAAGGCTTCATGTGTTTTCAATGCCTTGAGATCATTTTAAGATAATCTAGTTACTAGAAATGAATTATGGATACTGATTTGGATTATTAGTTCATGTATAATACTGTTTGGGATTGTCTAATTGTGTTCGTTATGACCTTTGGTGCATTATGTATATCTTGTTGATGCATAACATGTGTATTAGTTGAGCCCCTTAGTTCCCGCATACTGGGTAGAGACATGTTTACTTTTCTTTAAAATATGAGTAGTAAAATATGACTTTTTTTTTTTAACTTAAGACTTACAATGCGAGCCGTGCATGCGCATAGAATTCCGACTATTAAACGTAAAACATAACAAACATATATACATCATCATAACAACTATGAATAAACCATAGAATAATCACAACATAATTTGTAGTAACATATCATAATCATAACATAACAACAATGCCCTCATAAATATAAGGACACCTAGGGTACCAATTACACCAAACAACTTAACTAACACAAGACAAAATGTTAACAAGGCTAGATGAGTCTTCATGCTTCGCTGCGCCCCTCGATTGACTAGACGACGTGGTTTCTATGCTCGCGCCTCAAGTAAGATCACAAACATTTGCACCAATCCCGTCTGGAGACGACGCGAGGAAAACAAAAGGGTGAGAATACTTATACAAGATTCTCAGGAGGGCTCCCCAACTTTAACACAAGTGTCATCGTCGTCACCCCAGCCACTTCGGGTTTCATTATGAAAAGGGTGTACATGCATAGGTTCAGTTTTAATTTCTCAAATCTTATTATCCGAAGTGGGTTTCTTTTAGCATGAGTCTTGATGGTATGAATGCAACAATATTCTATGTATGCATGGCAATGCTTGAGCATGATAGTTCACGTACTCAACATATATCACTTAATCATAAGCACCAATGGAACATTCACGAAACATATGCATGTGCGTCTTTTACTTTATCATTTATGAACTTTTCTAGTTCTTTTCTTAACTTTTTCTACCCTCATCATTGTCACCAAAATCCATCCAACATGCCGGTGATTTTTCATGGTCACCAAAACTCCAAATACACCCATCGCCTAGGAATGAGCTCAAACCTAACTAGCCGTCGCTAGATTTCATATGGGGAAAAAGAGGGAATCATATTTCTTTCTTGGATCACCCCGACAACCGTTAACTCGGAAGTCATAATGGGATCATTTCCACATTATCATATCTCGTATGGATGCAACATGCGTATACAACTATAGAACATCATATAACATATCCTTTATTCAAATCTCATATTCTATGCATTTTAAGCATAGTACCACATCATTATAGCAACATGCCACACATCCATTCATTCTCATACTCATGGCATTTAAAACATTCACGTGCATCAAAACCATACTTATTCGATCTCATTCTCACATTACATCTCCCTACCTTAAGATATTTTATGCTTTGGCCCTCACGAGCTTTAAACTCGTGTTCTAGTTATTCTAATACCCATTATAGTTCTTTATAACACTTAAGGGATCATTACTTACAATTCTCACTAAGATTTATGTTCACTAATATATCCAAACGGCTTTGCATCACCTAGGCAGAAAATTATCATACGCTTATGGGGTCCTAGAATCTTTGTTTTTGACCCTTTCTAAGATCCGTCTTTGCCTAAGGCTCTATAATCAAGTCCTAAACCATGTATTAGGGATTCCTATACATATCCACTAATTATAAACCATATTCCTTAAGTTCAATTATGCTAATCCAGAATTTACAATTCTTGAATTCTAAGTGTTCTAGAATTCTCATTTTAAGTCCTTTCTAGTTACTTATTCTTTCCTAACTTCCCTAAATCGATCCTTGCTTCTCAAACATAATTTTACACATTTTATCACCATAAAATAGAATTTATACAGTGGCCAAACACAAGGGCAGAACCGAAACACAAGCATCATACAATCACATAATCTCAAGATTTAAATGCATATAAGTTGCTAGTTTCTCTTGGAATAATTTTAGGAACTCAAAACTCTTTTAGAAACCAATTCCTCTCATTAAAATCATACAAAAATGGTTAAGGTCAGTAGCTAAATTATTTAGCTCAAGGAATATATTTAAAACATAAATCTTTATTCATAAAGTTCTCTAAGTACACCTAAGCTTGGAAAAATTCCAAGGCTTAGACTATGGGCACTTATGATTAGATGAACTCATCTCAAGTCCACCATCATCATCACAAGGCCAAAATGGAATTCTTGTAATGCCTTCATTTTCTAAAACTTTATGTAAGATACTTGGGCAAGTCTTTGAGCTCTAAGATATTTAAGTGATGGCATAAATTTAAACATGCTATGCACTTGTTTTATTCTTCATTATAAAATAAAGTGAGAGCATAAAATAAATATATATTTAAAGATTAAGTGATGGCTTGAAATATAAACATGAAATACAAGTTCATTTAGTTATTCTTGAAAGCTTAGTGATGACATCAAACTAAACATGCTATGCAAGGCACAAACATAAACATGAATGCAACTCATTTTATCTTAACTAGAACTTACAAGACTTTAGAGGAACATTATAACCTTAACCCAATATGTATCTTAACAACATAAAGTGAGCTTTAGAGTTCTTAGCACCAAATCTTAAAAGAAGCCTTTGGTTTTGAACTTCATCATCAAGCTCAAGAAAATGGGCACAAAGCTCAACACTTTGTCTAAATAAACATACAAGAACTAAGTCATATTCTTTATTTTATTGCTCATGAGCTTCAATCTAGAGTAAAACTCTTAGAACGGCCGACCAACTTTAAGGTTGGCAAGGGTAAGCTTAGAGCTCTTTGAAAACATATGATTAATTTTCTTAATAAAACTTTTAGTGATTCTACTTAACATTTTTAACAAACTTTGATCAAATAAAGGAAAAGGAAACCAAAACTTTAGCCAAGGAAAAGAAAGGAAAATCGAAACTTGAACAAGGAAAAAGAAAAGAAATCAAAAGCATATGTGGTCCAAGACCAAGATTTCAAGCTTTAGAGGTTTCTCACATAGCATCACAAGACCATTATCTTGAATCCTCATCATCAAGCCAAAGTTTTTCTTAATCAAAGGCCCTAAGGCCGAAAAGGAGAAAAGAAAAGGAAAGCTTTGAAAACCAAGAGAAAACTAGAACTTTTCTTAAAGAAAGTAAGGAAAACTTGAAATAAAACCCCTACCTAAGGATATTTTCTTTTTGAAAGATCGAAGCTTGATCTTGAAACAAGATGAGAAGAACAACTCCTTCCTTTATGCTTAAAGGAATTCGGCCAAGAGAAAAAGAAAAGGAGAAAGGTTTGCTTTGAGTTTTTGAGCTTAGGAATGAAAAGTCTATGTGTTTAATGAAAGGTTTATGGTGTTTGTGAGATGGTTCTTTGTGAGCAAGAAGAAGATGAGAAGGATGGTAGAACTCTTGAACTTTGAGAGAAAAAGAAAGAACTCAAGGTTACTCTTTGAAGCTAAACTTGGCAAATGAACAAAATGCAACCAAGTTCATCCAAACATAGTATTTATAGAGAAATTGCAACCGTGTGACTGATTGGGGAGGAAGGCCTTAACCTCATGTTCCATGAGGTGAGAGAATTTGTTCCATGAGGCATGGTGAGGTATGGTGGAAAGCATGGGCAAGGCATGGGCACACAAGTTTCATTAAGCATATTTTATTGGAAATGAAACATGTGATGGATGATTAATTGGGGAGGAGTGGCCGGTCATAATTAAGGCCAATGGGGGAGGAAAAATTCTCATTTTAATGTTGTTTTATATGTGTGTTTAAGAGGTAATTTGGTTAGGCCATGGATTAGGAGTTGTAAGTAAGTGTTTAGGTAAGAAAATGGGTAATTAAAGTGGTTCAAGACAAAATTAAAGAGTGGTCTTACTTGATTAGTGCAAATCCACCTTTATTAGGGAGGAATCTCATCATGTGACAACTTCCATGATTTAAGGAAATTGATTGGAATCTTACTATTCATGAAAATATGACATAATGTTTTAAATCAAATAAAAGGATTTTGAGCTTTTCTAAGCAATCTTAGGTTCTAATTAACCTTAATTAATTATTTTGACTCTAGATTAATTACCAAATAATTTAATCTTCGATTAAGCCTAATGTTGCTTAGGTTTGCTTAATTACGTCATTAGGCTCACGGTACACTATTCTAAGGCAAAATGGTAATTTTACACTAAAACCTCGAGACCTTCGGGCCAACTAGACATCAATAACCACTCATAAATATCATTCTGAACTTCCTGGAAAAGTTTCAGGCTCAAACGGCACTTTTACCCGTGTAAAACGCTACAGGGTATTTTGGTCATTTTGAGCCGAAAGTTTAGAAAATGAGATTTTCACCTTGGATTTCAAACATATCAGGTATAATCCCTTCAAACATTGAGTTGATCCATTTGAGGACTGCCAGTCGGCTTCCTTCGAATTCTGGAAATGACCTTAGGGGCATTTTGGTCATTTGCACTCAATAAAGAAAATCGGCGTTACACACAACGAGGAACGATTTGATCTTAATATGTACAATTATGGATTTGTGGCATTTATATTGTTATAATGTATTTGATGTATTATTTTAATTTGTTATTATACTTTATTATGTATACGAAATATACGACATAGATATGTGTGGCTCATATTTTGTTTTTCAAAAGTTCAAAAAAAAATTTACCTATAATTTTATTAAAGTATTTTCAAGAGTTTAAACTAAAGGACTTAACAAAAGAGTAATAACTAATAGTTAACTTAAATACGTTCTAGGCATGTTGAGTTAAATATTAGGGCGTTACAATATACACATGTTCTTTATGTTATGCCTATTTGTTGTGTATCCTATTATATCTTGCATATAGTATGGACATGCATTCATGATATAGTATGTTGTATTCATGGCAATAAGATTAATGCTAAAAGATATGGGCCTCGACTAATGGTATTTGAAACTTTATGAATGAACCTTATATACGCCCACCATTTTCATAATGAAACCCAGGTTCCTGAGGACGATGATGATGACACATATTAGGAGGCAAAAGCCCTAGTGAGATTCTTTTATAAGTTTCTCATTCCCTTTTCATTTCTTTCCATCTCATCTTCAGAGGTTGATGGCGATGTCTGTGGATATCCTTGAGATGCCGGTGTAGGAGTTACACTATGGTTCATAATAAAGTGGTGCAGCGGAAGTGGGGATATAGTTCTTCCTGTTACAAGACATAGAAGTTGTCTCGTCTTCTTACATGCTCATAACTTAATTTCTAGTAGACGTTCGCCCACAAGGGGTTTAGCTATATCATAGTTATGCTTAGCTTTTGAATTATTGTATGCTTAACCTCTATAGATGGACTCAGGACAATTGTTATGGTATTATATTTGTGGAATATTTCTACATTGTTACTATTATTACTATTATTTGACATGATATTTAAAGTCAATGTTATGATATGATGATGTTATCAGTTATGCTATACTTTGTTCTGATTTATATGTATTGCTATGTGATGGATGATTAAGAATATGTCGATGATATGTACTATTATTAAGTGTTATATGATGAATATTTATACGCTATAACTTATACATGAATGACTCATAGTTTGGTCTTATAATAAAAAAAAATAGGTCATATTTTCCATAGACTTATTTTCAAAAGTTTAAAAATCAAGAAAAGTTCTGAGATGAAAGAATAACAATTAACGATTCACCATTATGCGTCCTAGGCGTATTGCGTTGAAAGTTACGGTGTTACATTAGAAGTCTCAATTTTATTACCCAATCAAATGAACAAATAAAATCCCACAAAAATTCAGGTTGGACTTCAAGATGTCCTCAACAGCCTATATTCAATCATTTGATATAGTAATAAAATTAGACAAATTTATAGCTTCAAATTTGATTGTGCAGACCACAACCTTAACTGTCTTCAGTCTTGGATTTTTAGAAAATAGTAAAAGTCTTCAAAATGACTCAAGAAAAATCATGGAGCTACCTTAGGATGTTAGTTTCATCATATAAAATTTTTAGCTAAAAAAAAAATCCACAGATACTTCAAAAAATTCGTGAATCATCTTCTACCTTAGAAAAACTCAAGATTCAAACAACCAAGGTTTTCTAACATCATCCAAATACTCCACCAAATTAAACACATCAATATCTATGTATTATCAACCAATACAACCAAAAATATCAAATTAAATTGGAAACCATATTGTAGAAACAAATTTGAAACAGAAAGAGGTACAAAAGCTCTATTTATGAAGCTTTAGGGCTTCTAACTCCAAAGGATGTTCCAAAAATGGTTTTTCTTACTTCAAGGCTTCCAAACACCAACAAACCCTTCCTTAATTAGGGGGTAGTGTAACACCCTAATAATTAACCCAATACACCTAGGCAGGATCTGATTAATTACTAGACTTTACTCTTTGCTTCAGTTCCTTAATCATGCTTTGAAAATACTTAGTGAAATTACGAGCCATTTTTTTTTAAACATAATTGAAAACGTGAGCTGCGCATAACGTGAACGATAATCGAGATAAAACAAAATGAATAGACATATCATGAAGAAACACATCATATTGGCTCCATCATATGACATCCATAATTATATATCACATAGATATTTTGCCTACCAACAAAATAAGACTAGATGTAGGCAATCTAATAAAACATAAATAATATATGGATGGAAGGACATCCATTAATGGCACCTAGTAATAACACTCAGGGATAGGGATAGATATCTGAAATATACGAGTAAAACTAGAGGATCAAGTTCAGCTACCAGGTGAAAGCCTCAATGTGAATCACGAACACTTCCTTCGTTTCTAAGACGAGATGGAAAGAAAAATAGAGGGAGTGAGAAACTTATAAAAAGAATCTCAGTAGGGTATTCACCTCATGATGCATTGTGTCATCATCATCGTCCCAGGAACCTCGGTTTCATTATGAAATAGTGAGCATGCTAAGATTGATTTATTAAATTCGAAAATATACTTTACTGAGGTTCGTCGTTTTAATCATGCGTCTTATAATGCATCATAAACTTAGCATGTCATGTTTATAATGAACTTTTCCTTTTATCAACACATCATATTCTTCATCATCATATCATAAATACTATGCATAAAAGAACATCATATTTCTCATCATCAAATCATAAATACTATGCATAGAAGAACATCATATTTCTCATCATCATATCATAAATACTATGCATAGAAGAACATCATATTTACATCATGCATTACTTAGTTCCTTAGATGACTTAAAGTTACTTCCATCATCATTTTCCTGGGCCACCCTATACTCCACCCTTTTGGGAGTAATCTAGGTTATGAGCTCATACCTTACTAGTCGTCACTAGCATATACTTATCCCTTTGATAAGTTAAAGTTCCGACTCTACTCTTTTGAGAGAACGGGTTAGGGGGCTAGGATCACCTTTTCACCACCTATAGTCTGATGGGTCCAAAGGATCATTTCCTCTTACATTTAAGTCACCATTAAATCTTTGCATGTTATATCATAATTCAATTCATAATCATCATGACATTTTCTCATTTATAGTCTTATGATGGAATAATATATACTAACTGAAATCATGCATCTGGAGATTCCCAAGAAAGTGAGGTAGGTCACAATGGACACGTTTAAATACCAAGTCTTTCCTAGCCAGATCTTTTCAAATTACACTTTTACAGGAGTACACTTTCTTCCAGCAACAAAGGTAATTTATTTAAATAATAGAGATTATTTCTTTATTTCATGCATAAGCATTTTCATTGTTTGCAATAACAACTATAACATGCAAGCTAGGGAATCATTCAATGGCATCAAATACTTAATAAGCATCAAATCACTTTATAGACTTATCACTTAAAATATCAAAGAGGCATCATCATAAATCCTTATCGAAAACCGTCTTAAACAACCGAAACTCTAGAATCGGGTAACCTCAATTGCCAAACTAATTAATTATGCATCTAAGGGATTCATTACCATTATTACAATTAATTATAAGGCTTAGGAACATTATTAAACTCTATGGGGCAGCATAGGCAGTAAGTTATTCTTAAGGTTTTACGATGTGTTAGAAGTTGCGTTTTTAACCCTTTCTTGCTACCAGCTTTCCCTACGATGCTAACATTAATTACTAAACCGATTATGAATTATTCTCCCTTATCTAAACATAATAAAATATGGTTCTTATAGTTGCTGATAATTCTGGACAGAATGCATAAATTTCATTCTTTAGAGTTCTAAAAAAAAATCTTGCTTTTACGGTTTTTAGTTACTAGTTTCATTTTTAGTGTTCGGGATAAATCCTACACTAATTGATACCAAGTTTTTCGTGGCTAACTAATCTTAGACAAAATTATAACATACTAAAATAGATTTGGCATTGGATAAACTTAAAGGGGTCAAAGACTAGGTAAATTCTAGATTTACGTTGTTCTAGGAAGCTAGTTTTGTCACTAACATGCATAGAATCATTCTCTTAACAATAAACCATAATTATCACAACTCCAAACATATTAAATCATCATCATTTATTGGTACTAATCTCATATCAGAAGCCGAATCATGAACCTCATATAATTGTATAAAATCACATTTTAAATGAACATAAGATATTAGTTTCCCATAGAATCCTTGCAAAGCTTTAAAACTCTTTTAGAAACTAATTCTTTTTGCTAAACTTGAAAGAATCTTCATAATTAAAATTCTCACTTAAGATAAAAGGAGCAAGTCTTGAGCTTAAGAGATTTATGTGATATCTTAGAATCATAAACATGCTATGCAACCTCATTTTAATCTTGTCATTATAAGGTGATAACTTGGAATTATAAACATGATATGCAAATCCATTTCTTTATCTTTAAGATTTAAGGTGATGACTTGAAAATTAAACATGATGCAAGAACTTGAAATATAAACATGATGCAAGAAACTGGAGCGGCAGGAGTCCGCACTGGACCAAGTGGAGGAGAAGATCTTAGAAACGGCTTAATTCCGCACTGGACGGTGAAGGGAGAAGAGTCAATTCTTTAACTCCAATAATCTTATTTCTTTGCTTGTGATACTTGGGCAAGTCTTTGAGCTCTAGGATCTTTAAGTGATGATATAAAATAAACATGTCATGCATTGATTCTTTTAGCCATTATAAAATAAAGTGAAAGCATAAAATAAATATGAGATGCATCTTCTTTATTATCTTTGAGATTAAGTGACAACATGAAATATAAACATGAAATGCAAACTTGGAAATTTAAACATGAGTATGCAAGTCCATTTATTCATTCTTGAAATTTTAGTGATGACATAGAAAGTAAACATGATTATGCAAGGCATAAACTTAAACATGGATGCAAGTTCATTTGATTTCTTTACTAGAGCTCCTTCAAGACTTTATAAAAATACAAATTCAATATATATATCTTAACAAGACAAAGTGAGAAATACATCTTTCAAATTCTAAACTCAAGATCATAAAATCATCATAAAAACATCATTCTTTAAAGTTTTGCATCAAGTGGAACTTTCAAGCTTTAGAGGCCTAACTTGTGATGGATTCACAACCCACCTTCAATGTCCTCATCATCAAGCCATCATCTTAGTCCCACCTAGGCCATATGGCTGAATTGGTTAAAGAAAAGGAAGAAGAAAACCAAATGGAAAAACTAGAGAAAATCCATGAAATCATCATTTTGAACCAAGAACAACACTTAGCAAAACATAGAAATAAACTTAAAAATAACTCCCTACCTAATCTGATTTGAAGCAAAGGAAGAGAACTTGGTTTTTTAGAGTGAAATGAAAGAAAATATTCTTGAAAACTTGAAGAAAGAATTCAGCCAAGAGGAGGAGGAAATGAGAGCTTTTGGTGCTTTGGAAAAACTAGAAATGTGTACAATTTTGAGCAAGCATCTAAGACTCCTTAAGCATGCATATTTATAGAGGATTTAAGTTCATGTATGGACAAGATGAGGAGGCATAATTTTCGGATTTTTCATGGGGAACAAAGGGAGGAAAATCATTTCTTGTTTAAGGCATGTTTTATTCCATGTTTTAGGGAATTTTTTTGGCATTTTGTTTTAGTGCATTATCTTGCAATAATTCTAATGATTATGGCTGAATTTTCGTGCATTACAGCCTCATGGAAGAGGGTTTTGTGTGTTCCATGTATTATTTAGGTGTAGGCAAGGTATTCATGCAATTTAGAGAATTTACGGTTAAGGGCTTAGGTGAATTAGTAAGCAATTTGAGTGTTTTAAAGCAATTTTAGGTTCTAATCAATTTAAATAAATAATTTTGACTCTAGATTAATAATTAGAATTTAATAAGCTTTAATTTGAGCCTAATATTGCTTAGGTTTCGTTAGACGAATCAAAAATCTCAAAATTTGTAAAACTCACAAAGACAAGGGCAAAATGATCATTTTACTTAAAAATTGCCCGAGACCACCCAGCTTAACCAATGGTTAATCATGGCTTAAAAACACCTTTTAACACATTTTAGTGAGGTTCGGCTTGTTCGATGTAATACCCTAAAATTTAATTAAAAATTAATTTGAGCTTTATTAATCTTAATTTCAAAAATCTAATATTTTAGAAATGATGAGGGTGGCCCAATGGACCTTCCCAAAAAAAAAAAAATTTCGGGCCGGTGAATAGCAACCGCCCTTACCTGCCTCCCTCATAGCCTAAAACCTAGATTCGGGCCAGGAGGTGCCAAAATTAGGAAAACATGGGAATGAGGTTAGAAATAGGTGGGAATGATAATTTTATACTTAAAATTAATTTTCGGGCAATATAGTTTAATCGGGTAATGTTTACCCGTTTCGTGAGATTTCCGTCCTTTTAACATGAAAGATATTTCCATCATAACCAATGGATAATATCCACCTCTTTAGAGTATGTGGAAGGCCAAGATTTAATCTTGGAATCCAAGATTAAATCTTAGCCATCCATTTTGCTTTACCACAAAATATCTTCAAGCATTCAATGCCAAATAAACAAGTCATCAACTTCTCCTCCAAGCCACCTAATCTTATCATTTTCTTCTCCAAAATTTCGTGCAGCCTTCAAGGAGAGAAGAACCAGCCACCATTTTCATCTTCTTGAGCTTGATTTTGAGTTCTAAGCCCAAAAACCCTAGCCTAGAGTTGTGGAAACCTCAAAGTTCCTTCATTAAACTTGTTCTACACATCAATACCTACAAATCTAACCGATTAAAATCTCAACTCTCCATCAATACTCACCTTGATACCTCACTCCCTCACTGATTTAAGGAGGGTTTGAAGTTGGTTTGGTAGCTTTGGAGTGGAAGGAATCAAGCTTGGATCATCTTGGAGCCAAGGATCCACTAAGTTGCTACAAGTAGGGTTTGTGCTGCCTTTTCTTGTCAAATTTTTCCAATCTATTTTGGGTTGAGATATGTCCGAAAATTTTAGTTGTATTGACTGATATGATGTTGATATTGATGTGTGAATTTTGTTGGTGTGTTTGGATGGTGTTAAAAAGGGGTTTTTATCAAAGGAAATTGGGACTAGGCTGCTGGATTCCTAGTTTTCCTGGAAGCAGTCATTAATCACGAATTTTCTGGTATATTTGTGGGTAATTAAATGATCTACAAAAATTATATGTTGTAGTGGACATCTTAAAATGACTACTTGAATTTTCTTGGGTGTTAATTTTAAAGTTTTCTGCCTCAAGAAAATCAAGAACCGAAATGTGTCTGATACTGTCCTGGTTATTGAAACTGAAGTATCAAAATTGTCCGAATTTATTATTATAGCAATTGATTGATCTACCTCATGAAATTTTTACCTGAAGTCAATAACATATTGAAGTGTCACTGTAAATTTTCTTATGCATTGGTTTCATCAATTTCTAGGGTTAAAAATTAAGGGAACTCGGATCTGGTCTGTGAATTGGTGGCCCCTGACCACTAGACTTGTATATTTACTGAAGTAGCTATAGAGCTCTGTTTGTCCTGAAATTTTTACAGGTTATCCTAGACACATTAAAGTGTCATACAGAATTTTTGTGGCTCTTGGGATAGTCGTTTGATATGGTAATTAAATGTTGTACCCAGAATAATAACTCTGCCAAGGTGCTGGAATGTGAGAATGGCTAGAAATTATGATAGTTTGATATTTATTCCAAGTCTATGGTGTATGAATGCATGATAGTGACTTTAAGGTTTGGTTTATGAGAAATGAATGAGAGTCATTTGTGATTGATTGTTTATATGTGAACTTGATAATGGTATATGTTCTAAGTAGAGAAATGAAAGTCCCCTATATTTTGTGGAGGGCACGAGAAAAGTCCCCTAAATGTGTAAAGGGCAAGAAAGTCCCCTTTTATGGGCACGGAAAGGTCCTCTTTAATGGGCAAGAAAGTCTCTTTTAATGGGCATGAAAAAAAAAGTCCTCCGATGTATTGAGGGCACGTATATTTCAAAATGTAATACTATGCTATTGAGTAGTATTATGTGTGTATATTAAGTGATTGAATAATAAAAGCTACCCACTTCGAAATGATTTTGAAACTTTAAAATGAATCTTTAGTTTACATTACATGATCACATTTTTCTAATAAACCGAAGTGGCTGGGGTGATGACGATGACATTTATGATTGTGTATTTGGGGAGTTATCCTCCTGAGAATTGTGTAATTCTCACCCCTACGTTTTTGTGTTTCCGTGTCGCCTCCAGGTTGATCCCAGGACTACGAGGTTGCTACACTAAAGGAATCGGATCGTAGGAGTTTAGTAGTTAGTGTTTTTATTATATTGTACTTAGTGGTGTGTATATGTTTGTAAACGAAGTAGAGAACATGTATATATTCAAGCTCATAAAAGAGCTTCCTTTTGTATTTACTTATGAAATAAATAAATGTTTTGTGTATTTGTTGTATATATTTAGTAGAACCACGAATTAGTTACTACTCGACTTGATCAATATTGCTATAGATAACTAAGAAAGGTCCGCTAATTTATAAGTAACAACTCCTAAGCATAATGTCATGACTTAAGGATGACGTTGTACTTGGGAGGATGTTAGAGTCGGCACGCAATCGGGTAAAACATCTGCAGGGCGTTTGATCACTTCGCACGTCGAAGCTCAAAATTAGGATTCTTCTCCTCTATTATCACTCATAACACAAACAATCCCTTATTAACATCAAAACATCCCTTGAGGATAGGTGGGGCCCACGATCCTCATTTTGAGTAAAATAACCTCAGGGGCATTTTGGTCATTTTACACGTACAGAAATTCGGGGTTTGCAATACTTGCACGAATTGCTCCTAACTTCTCTTCTAATGTTATATTCCTTTATTAAGGATTGTTTGGTCTCAAATTTTATATAATATTTACCTATGGTAATTCGGTAATTCCAATGACAGTAAAAATTGGGGCGTTACAGGTAGGATATGTCAAGGTGGAAAATAGAGATGATTCAAAATTCCAATCGATTGGTTTTGTAGGTTGTTATGAGTAGAATAAGTTTAGTAAAGGAAGCTTGAGTGTTTAGCAACTTTAGGCTAGGTTTGGAGTGATTGAAACTTGTTAATGGTGGTTTGAGAGAAAGAAGATGAAGGTTGTAACTTAAAGGGACTTGGCCGAATTTACAGGTAGGTGTGACAAGGTTTGGCGGTTCATATATATCTTGGTGTAATTGTAATGTTTATGTAGTTAAAGTATAATTTCTTTCTTTTTAAAAAAATAATGAGATGGATGGCTAAGGTCATTTTTACCCAAATTAAAGGACAGTTGCCATCCTAATAGGTCAACTCAATGTTTGAAGGGGTTATAACTGTTATGTTTGATATCCAAGGTGAAAATCTCGTTTTTAACTTTCAGCTCAAAATGACCAAAATACCCCTGCTGTATTTACACGGGTAAAGTTGCCAGTTGGAACTTTTTAGGAAGTTTGGAATGATGTTTTTGAGTGGTATTTGATATCTAGTTGCCCTGGAGGTCCAAGCAAGTTTAGTGCAAAATTACCATTTTCCCCTAGAACAGTGTACAGTAAGCCTAATGACGCAATTAAGCAAACCTAAGCAATATTAGGCTCTAATCGAAGATTAATTTATTTTGATAATTAATCTAGAGTCAAAATAATTTATTAAGGTTAATTAGAACCTAAGATTGCTTAGTTAAACTCTAATTGCATCTTTAATTCAAGATTCCTAGTCATAGAATCTTGAATAGTGTTTTCTCTCTAATTCCTTAAATTAAGGAATTGTGACATACCTCATTTGACTAAAAAATGAATTTAATTTGTGAATCTAGTATGACCACTCCCTAATCAAGTCTTGACACTCCTAATTAGTCAATTACTTCACCTAAACACTTTTTTACAACCCCTAACCAAAACCTTAATCAAAGAAACACCTAAACACATAACTAACCCACAATTAGATGAACTAATTTTCTCTCTCTCTTGGCCTTAAGTGGCTGGTCACTCCTCCCCCTTTTTGCCCATCATGTGTTGACTCATTCACACTCCAAAGGCCATGCCTACACCATGCCTTAAGCCATGCCTCACCATGCCTTCAACCATACCTTTGTAAGAGATATTTCTTCTCTCCTTCCTCCCTTTGGAAGCCTCATTGTTGAAAATTTCTATAAATACCAAGCCTTGATGAACCTTGTCACACTTTGGTTCATTTGTTAAGTTTACACTTCTTGCAAAAATTCTCTCATTTCCTCCCAAACTCCCTCACTTTGGCCGAATTCTTCCTCCAAGTTTCAAGAGGACTTCCTTCTCATTTCATCAAGAAAACAAAGCTTCCTTTCATCTCTCTTCAAGACTTCCTTAAGTAGGGGTTTTGTTTTAATGTTTTTTCTTGTGTTCTTCAAGAAAAGTTCTAGTTTTCTCTTGGTTTCAAACCTTTTTCCTCCTTCCTCTTCATTTCGGCCAAGAGGCCTTTTTATAAAGAGAACATGAGCTTGATGATGAGGTTTCAAGATAATGACTTGTTGTTGTCATGTGAGAAACCTCTAAAGCTTGAAACAACTTGGTCTTGGACCATACATGCTTTTGATTTCTTTCCTTTTCTTGGCTTAAGTTTCGGTTTTTTTTTTTTCTTTCCCTAGCTAGAGTTTCGGTTTTTCTTTTCCTTTTTCCCTTAAGGATTTCGGTTTTTTCTTCCTTGGTTTTGAATAAAGTTTGCTAAAATGTTAAGTAGATCACAAAGGTTTTGTTAAAGAAAATTAATCCTATGTTTTCAAAGAGCTCTAAGCTTACCCTTGCCAACCTTAAAGTTGGTCGGCCGTTTTAAGAGTTTTACTCTAGATTGAAGCTCATGAACAATAAAATAAAGAATATGACTTAGTTCTTGTATCTTGTTTAGACAAAGTGTTGAACTCTGGGTATATTTTCTTGAGCTTGATGATGAAGTTCAAACCTTAAGACTTCCTTGAAGTCTAGGTGCCAAGAACTCTAAAACTTGCCTTATGATACATAATGGGTTGAGGTTTTATGTTCCTTTAAAGTCTTGTAAGAGCTCTAGCTAAGATAAAATGGGTTGCACACATGTTTATATTTATGCCTTGCATGACATGTTTATTTTAATGCTATCACTAACCTCTCAAGAATAAATAAATGAACTTGCATTATCATGTTTAAATTCCAAGCTTGCATTTCATGTTTACATTTCAAGTCATCACTTAAACTTAAAGATAATAATGAGGTTGTATCTCATATTTATTTTATGCACTCACTTTATTTTATAAAATGGTAAAATAAGTGCATTGCATGTTTAAGTTTATGTTATCACCTAAGTACCCTAGAGCTCAAAGACTTGCCCTAAGTATCTTCAATGGGAAACTTTAACCATGAAAAGTGGATGTGTTTTGGTATGATATAATGATGGTTTGATTTTGTAAAATGTAAGGATGATTTCAGGAAAATGTTGGAAAAATGTTTTATGCGGTCTCAAGGTGTTTAAATAGCTTGAAATATGTCAAAAATCATGTTTTCTCAAATTCCAGGTTCTGGTAATCGATTACAATCCTATGTAATCGATTACCAAGTGGTTTTTTAAAGGATTTTTGGTTTGGTAATCGATTACCATACAATGTCTAATCGATTACCAAGGCTATTCTTCATGCCCAAATCGGTCCTTAAAACCTTGTAATCGATTACCTAGTTGTGTAATCGATTACTCGATGTTCTTCATTTTCCGGAAAGATTTAGCCCTAGGTAATCGATTACAATTCTTTGTAATCGATTACCCTTGTTTGAACCCAGAATAAATTTAGTCCCTGGTAATCGATTACCAGGCACATGTAATCGATTACCAGAACACCCTTTTTGGTCATGAAATTATCCCAAAAGAAAGACTAGTAACTCGTATGTACTTATTACATGGCTTTATGTGGTTGTGCGTGATACATACTTTTGGTTTTCTATCTTGTTGAACACTGTATGAATTCTGTTTCAAGGAGTTAGAATGCGTAAGATTATGTTTGAGTAAAGTGAGGAACGTTTTGACGGTTCGGATCACTAAGTGAATAGAAAGGTTTGAGAACTAAAAACTTAACACCCTTAGACACTATAATAATAATAACTTCTGTTCCAGCATAATTGACCTTAAGGAAGATGGCACATAATTAGTGTTTATGCCTAGAAGTCGAACCTAGGGTCTTAGGCAAAGACAGAACTTAGAAAAGAGCCTAAGGTGTAGATCTTAGAATCCCCCATAGTCGAGTAATGATCATGATGTTTAATCTATACAATGCTTATTGAATGAGTTAGTGGACATAAATGTTAGAAAGAATTATAGGTAATGATCCCTTCGGTGTTATAGAATCCCTAATAAAGGTTAGGATAATTGGATCACAAATTTAAGACCCGTAAGGGCCAAAGCATAAGACACCATGAGGTAGGAAGTGTAATGTGAGAATGAGACCAAGCGAGTGTGCTTGTGTTATGTGTGAATGAGTTAATGACATGAGTTTGATAACATGAGGATTCATGGTGTATTGTGATGATGATTTTGGTATATTGTGGGCATAATGCATGAGACTATATGATACAAATGAATAAGAGAAAGTATGTTTTTATGATTGAAAGGTTTATTCGATTGAGGAATTTATGAGACAACATGCATTATGTGAGTTGTGTGGCATGACTCAAATTTGAGGAAATTCGAACCCAGTTGTTATGCTGCCAAATTTCCATCAAATTTGAGAGACTTAAGAAAGTTTTGAGAAATAAGATGTTTAATGTGACACACCGAGACGTACTTCTCCTCTTGGAAGGAGAAGGTAAAACCGTGAGGGCATTGACATTAGCCTACCAAAGCGGACAAAGTCGCTGGTCTTAACCGTCGATGCGTTTCGAAGAAGGAAAAAGTCCCACGATGGGTGATCCTTAGGCCCCTACCCGTACTCTAGGAGCCGGGATTATTATGATGGTTATGAATATGATTATGATTATGATTCGCTTATCAAGAGGATAAGTAAGAACTAGTGACGACTAGTTAAGGTATGAGCTCATAGCCTAGTTTTAGGGGTGCGATTACTATTATGATGTTAGTGTCACAAGTATGAGGAAAGGAACGATGTTCAAGAAAAGTTACATGCCACTTATATGATGATTAATTATTGTTCGGTTTGCCTAAAGTATTGTCGCATTCTGCTATGCTGCATACATGCATTAAGATTCATTATAAAAGACATGGACCTTGGATGAATACTTTTATGAAAATCTCATAATAAACCTATGCATGCTTAACCTTTTCATAATAAACCCAAGGTTCCTGGGCGTAAACGATGACACTAGGATAGAGGTTTCCCTCCTGAGATTCTTTAGCAAGATTCTCACCCCTCTCTCTCGTTTCTTTTCCGTTACGTTTTCAGACATCGATGGCATCGTTCATGATCTTCATTGACCCGCCCACTGGGAAGTGCACTATGACCCCGAGCATCAGTCTTACCACTTCAAGAGTCATTGTGAGGTGCGCGTTTTTGTGTACGTGGGACGCTTGTTTGCTTTCCTTGTCTCCATCTATCGCTTCGATCCGACTTCACCTTTTGGCGATGACCTGATCTTTGAGAGGACACGGCCCTGAGATGAGAGACCGCGTGCCCGTCCTTCTTCATCGGCGACCCGGATACCCCGAGTATGTTCCCCATCGCGACCGGAGGTCGACCCCTGAAGGGCTCTTCCCTTCATTCCCTATGGATCTCGGGGAGGTAGCAAGGACACTGTCACCAGGAGGCATATAAGGCGTGTTCGACAGCAGAGAGGCTACCACGTAGTGGAGGCCACGCCGTCCCTTCGATTCCCATGCCTAGATCTCGCTTCGTTGGGCTACTTTCGAGGAGCTCAGTTCGCGGGCTATATCTCCCCATCCAAGGATCAGCATCGTCGTAGGCGTGGAGGGTGAGGGTAGTGATAATTGCGAGTCTTATCTTTTGGGGATTTACCATGTACTTGCTTTTATTCTCCTTTCCATTTATGTATTTCCAGTTTCTATGTCCTCCAAGCTCTGCCCACCTATATGGGTAAGACTTTATGCATTTCCTTTATATTCCAATAGTTGTGTATTAAACTATGTTAATTAAGGTTATGAAGAATGTTTTCATGATTGAGGTGTTCTTTATTGCTTTTGTATGATTTATTTGCTTCCGCTTTACATTTCATTTACGTTATACGCAAAGGCTCACACTTTGTTTTACATGTTTCATTTCAAAAAAAAAAATTTACCCATATCTTCCGCTAAGTAATTTCGCAAATAAGTTTAAAAGGAAGTAATAACTAATAATTAATCTTAACGCGTCCTAGGCGTGTTTGGGTTAAATATTAGGTGTTACATTATGGTATCAGGTTGATTTCACGGAGCCTTGGATTGGACTACCATGCTTTATAGGCATGTTCCTGTAGTATGTCATGTATAGTGCTTAGCTATTAGAGATAAGCGATAGGATAGACACACATGACCCTGTCTGCTGTGCCATGGTAACTAGCTCATTTAGTTTGGAATATTGAGTCTGATCACCCAAGTGTTTGTTGACTTGTGTGCTTAGGGACCAATGGCACCCCGCGACAAAATAGGAATGCGAGCGAAGGCGAACAAGGGAACGAGACCGCTCTGCGCGAGATGGCAAGAGCGATGGAGCGAATTTCGATCGCATGAATCAACCAAGGGACGCTGCTCAAGGTCCCCTTCCGAGGCCATGGAATAAGCCCGTTTCGGGAGTTCCGCAAGGCCAATTCCCGACGTTCTGGAGCCTTGAATCTGAACAAGGTGGACGAATGGATCAAGAACATGGAAAAGATCTATTCGGTAGTCGCGCCTCTAGGAGAGAAGGTTACTTTTGCTACCTACATGATGGAAGCCGACGCGGAGTTTTGGTGACCGGCACCAAAAGAGTGAAGCGAGAACTGCTATTAATTGGGAGCTGTTCATGCAAAAGACATTGAGTAGTGAGGAACGCAAAAGACATCGAGTTCATGCAATTGGTCCAAGGTGGGTCCTGTCGCCCAGGATACGAAGTTTGAAGAGTTGATTAAGTTCTCTTGGGTTTTCCAAGGGAATCCCGATGAGATCTGGAAATGTGTTAAGTTCGAGGCCGGGTTAAGGGTGAACTTAACGTAGCTGTTGCGCACATGGAGATTAGGGATTTCCCTACCCTAGTCAACAAGTGCCGAATTATTGAAGAGGGACATAAGAAGCTGAGTGTCACGAGGCGGATCCCCGGTTTGGGACTTCAAGCCCCGAAGTTCAAGCCGTCACATTAGAATCAGCTCAGGAACCCCACCCCTACCAATCCAACCGTTCAAGCCTCAACAACATCATCAACAACAAACACAAAGAGTACCCAACAACTTTGACAATACCCGATGCCGCCGTTCAACCACAATGGCCGCGGGCGCAACCATCAACAAGGAGGAATGGGCGGTCCTCGCAACAACAACAACAACAACAACAACTAACAAGGAGGGCCCAATGGGAACAAGAATAAGGCACCCCAGGAGCCCCTCCTGTCCCCGGATCCGCACAAGCCGTGGAATGCCCCGCTGTGGAAAGAATCATGGCAATCGCCTCCTAGTCGGCAAGGAGTATGTTACAAGTGTGGAGAGCCCAGCCACTACGCGAAGGATCCAGAAGCAATGGAGGGTCATCCAAGTCAAAATCCCAACCGCAACACCAAGGACGGGTCTTACCCTCAACGCGGAAGACGCCGCAAGATCCAACGACCTCATCGAAGGTAAGTGCGAATTAACGGTAGAACCTTAACTCTATATGACTCTGGTGCTACACATTCTTTTATCTCACATGCTAGTGTCGAGTCTCTAAATTTGAAAGTTTCTAAGCTTCCTTTTGATCTTATTGTTTCTACTCCCACAAATCGCCCTGTACATACATGTAAATGTTGTTTAAATTGTCATCTCCTGTTGAAAATAGATCCTTTGTTATAAATTTAATTTATTTACCTTTGAAAGACATAGGAGTAATTCTTGGCATGGATTGGCTTTTACGAACCATGTATTGTTGGATTGTTACACCAAGTCTGTTATTTTTGTCATCCCCTTAGCAAGACTAGTCAAACCTTGAAGCTTTATGTAAATTCCGTAGATGTCTTCTAGTGGGAGAAAACTAAGGGATATGTCCTTCTAGCCGCTAGTGATGTAGACTTCAGCAGAACATAGATGATATTCCAGTGGTAAGAGAGGATCCCGAGGTATTTCTAGATGAGATACTCGAGTTCCCTCCAGAGAGAAAGTGGAGTTCTCCATTGAGTTAGTTCAGAGAACGGGACCTATCTCGATAGCCCCTTATAGGATGTCTGTAACGCCCAATTTTTACTGTAATTTTTACTGTCATTAGGAATTACCGAATTACCGTAGGTAAATATTTTATAAAATTTGAGACCAAACAATCCTTAATAAAGGAATATAACGTTAGAAGAGAAGTTAGGAGCAATTCGTGCAAGTATTGCAAACCCCAATTTCTGTACGTGTAAAATGACCAAAATGCCCCTGAGGTTATTTTACTCAAAAAATGAGGATCGTGGGCCCCACCCATCCTCAAGGGGATGTTTTGATGTTAATAAGGGATTGTTTGTGTTATGTTTGTTAATAGAGGAGAAGAATCCTAATTTTGAGCTCTTGACGCGAAATGACCAAAACGCCCTTACCTTTTAACTCGATTTGCGTGCCGCTGAGCCCGAACCTCACTAAAATGTGTTAAAAGGTGTTTTTAAGCCATGATTAACCATTGGTTAAGCTTGGGTGGTCTCGGGCAATTTTTAAGTAAAATGACCGTTTTGCCCCGCTCTTTGGAGTTTTACAAATTTTGAGATTTTTGATTCGTCTAACGAAACCTAAGCAATATTAGGCTCAAATTAAAGCTTATTAAATTCTAATTATTAATCTAGAGTCAAAATTATTTATTTAAATTGATTAGAACCTAAAATTGCTTTAAAACACTCAAATTGCATACTAATTCACCTAAGCCCTTAACCGTAAATTCTCTAAATTGCATGAATACCTTGCCTACACCTAAATAATACATGGAACACCCAAAACCCTCTTCCATGAGGCTGTAATGCACGAAATTATTCAGCCATAATCATTAGAATTATTGCAAATAATGCACTAAAACATAATGCCAAAAATCACCATAAAACAAGGAACTTTGAAACATGATTCCATGTTTTAAGCCACCAAACAAGATGATTTTTCCTTCCTTGTCTCCTCCTCAAATTTAATCAGATTTTCCTCCTCCTCTTGTCCATTCATGAGCTTGAATTCTTCTATAAATAGGCATGCTTAGAAGTCATTAGGGACTTGCTCAAAAATTTCACAACTTCAAGTTTTTCCTAAGCTCAAAAACTTTCTTTCTTTCTTCCCCCTTGGCTGAAATTCTTTCTTCAACCTTTCAAGAATATTTTCTTTCATTTCACTCCAAGAAACCAAGTTCTCTTCCTTTCCTTCAAATCAGATTAGGTAGGGAGTTGTTTTTAAGTTTATTTCTATGTTTTGCTAAGTGTTATTCTTGGTTCAAAATGATGATTTCATGGATTTCTCTAGTTTTTCCATTTGGTTTTCTTCTTCCTTTTTCTTTAACCAATTCAACCATATGGCCTAGGTGGGACTAAGATGATGGCTTGATGATGAGGACCTTGAAGGTGGGTTGTGAATCCATCACAAGTTAGGCCTTTAAAGCTTGAAAGTTCCACTTGATGCAAAACTTTAAAGAATGATGTTTTTATGATGATTTTATGATCTTGAGTTTAGAATTTGAAAGATGTATTTCTCACTTTGTCTTGTTAAGATATATATATTGAATTTGTATTTCTATAAAGTCTTGAAGGAGCTCTAGTAAAGAAATCAAATGAACTTGCATCCATGTTTAAGTTTATGCCTTGCATAATCATGTTTACTTTCTATGTCATCACTAAAATTTCAAGAATGAATAAATGGACTTCCATACTCATGTTTAAATTTCCAAGTTTGCATTTCATGTTGTCACTTAATCTCTAAAGATAATAAAAAAGTTGCATCTCATATTTATTTTATGTTCTCACTTTATTTTATAATGGCTAAAAGAATCAACGCATGACATGTTTATTTTTATGTCATCACCTAAAATCCTAGAGCTCAAAGACTTACCCAAGTATCACAAGCAAAGAAATAAGATTATTATCTTTAGATAAGGGACAATGATTCATAATTGGTTTAGTAATTAATTTTAGCATCATAGGGAAAGGGTAACGAGAAAGGTTAAAAACGTAACTTCTATAAAACCTTAAGAACAACTTACTATCTATGCTACCCCATATAGTCTAATAATGTTCTTAAGGCTTATAATTGATGGTAATAAACCCCTTAGATGCATAAGTAATTAGTTTGATAATTAAGCTTACCCAATTTTAGAGTTCGGTTATTTAAGGGAGCTTACCTGAAAATTTTAGATGACATCTTTTGATGCTTTGGAATGTCAGTTTATATGATGATGTAATGTCTACTGAGAATTTGATATTATGGAATGATTTCATGGCTTGCATGTTATAATTGCTATTGTAAACAATGAGAATGTTCATGCATCTTGATGATTATGATATAACATGCTAAGACTTAATGGTGACTTAAACTCATGAGGAAATGATCCTTTGGACCCATCAGACTATAGGTGGTGAAAAGGTGATCTTGAGAAAATGATCCTTTAAGACCCATCAGACTAGAGGTGGTGAAAAGGTGATTCTTGCCCCTAGCCCGTTCTCTTAAAAGGGTAGAGTGGGATTTTAACTTATCAAAAGGGATAAGTATATGCTAGTGACGACTAGTAAGATATGAGCTCATAACCTAGATTACTCCCAAAAGGGTGGAGTATAGGGTGGCCCCAAGGAAAATAATGATGATAATGACAAGATTTTAAGTCACCTAGGACACTAAAGGAATGAAATATGTGCACCATGTCTTGTGCATAGCTATTATGGTATAATGTTCTTCTGCATAGCATTTTATGAGATGATGATGGGAAATATGATGTTCTTCTATGCATAGTATTTATGATATGATGATGAGAAATATGATGTTCTTTTATGCATAGTATTTATGATATGATGATGAAGAATATGATGTGTTGATAAAAGGAAAAATTCATTATAAACATGACATGCTAAGTTTATGATGCATTATAAGACGCATGATTAAACCGACGAACCTCGGTAAAGTATATTTTCGAACTTAATAAATCAATCTTAGCATGCTCACTATTTCATAATAACCCGAGGTTCCTGGGGACGATGATGATGACACAATGCATCATGAGGTGAGTACCCTACTGAGATTATTTTTATAAGTTTCTCACTCCCTCTATTTTTCTTTCCATCTCGTCTTCAGAAATAGAAGGAAGCGTTCGTGAATCACATTGAGGCTTCACCGGGTAGCTGAACTTGAATCCTGCTAGTTTCACTCGTATATTTCAAATATCTATCCCTATCCCTGGAGTGTTATTACTAGGTGCCATTAATGGATGTCCTTCCATCCATATATTATTTATGTTTTATTAGATTGCCTACACTTAGTCTTATTCGTTGGTAGGCAAAATATCTATATGATATGTAATTATGGATGCTGTATGATGGAGCCAATATATTATGATGTGATGTTTGTAAATTCCTATGTGTCTTTTAAATTTTGCTAAATCATTCACGTTAAGCGTGGCTCACGTTTTCAATTATGTTTTTAAAAAAAAATGGCTCGTAATTTCACTAAGTATTTTCAAAGCATGATTAAGGAACTGAAGCAAAGAGTAAAGTCTAGTAATTAATCAATACCTAGGTGTATTGGGTTAATTATTAGGGTGTTACATTTTGGTATCAGAGGTTTGCTTTATCTAGCCTAAGGATTGGATTGGCTATGCTTCTAAAGCATACTACGTTAGAAATGTCATGTGTATATGTTTATCATTAGGATGAGCTTGAGGATTAGAGATGCATGACGCGTATGTTGCACATGCCATGGTAACTTGCTCACTTTGCATGGAATGTTGAGCCTGATCACCTCAGTGTTGCTATTTTGTGTGTATAGGGACCAATGGCACGTCGACAACAGACTAGGAACGGCAGAATAACCAGAACAACGAAACGCGAAGCACTTTGATGTGGCAAGGACAATGAGGATGATGATGGATCGAATGGATCAGGATCGCCAAGCTAATGCGAATCAAGGCCATGAGATCCCGAACACGCTCGTTTTGGGAGTTTCAGGGCGAACCCACCAGTATTCAAGGGGACCCTCAATCCAAATGTTGCAGAAGAATGGATTCGGAATATTGAGAAGGTCTTTGCTGTAGTCCCATGCTCAGAGGAGAGAAGGTTACTTTTGCCACCCATATGCTCGAGGGTGATGCCCTTTGGTGGACAGGTGCTCGAAGACTCTTGGAGGCGACCGACGTGGACATTGATTGGGAGTTATTTAAGGTCCATTTTTATGAGAAGTATTTCCAGAGTCAGTCAAAAATGCCAAGGACATTGAGTTCATGCAACTTGTGCAAGGAAACATGAATGTAGCCCAGGACACTGCCAGATTTGAGGAACTCATTAAGTTCTCAAGGATGTATCAGGGTAACCCCGACGAGTATTGGAAATGCATTAAATACGAGTCAGGGTTAAAGGCGGAGCTTAATGTGGAGTTGCGCATTTGGAGATTAGGGATTTCTCTACCTAGTTAACAAATGCCGCATCATTGAAGAAGGCAGAGAAAGTTGAGCACCTCAAGGTCGGATAATATCACCAAGAAGCTGACACCTCAAGGTCAGCAATTCAAGAGGCATAATCGACCCCCATTCCCACCTCAATCGAGACCCCAAGGTCCACAAAGGAACTTTCAACAAGGAAGGCCGAACAACAACAACAACCGCTATAACACAACGCTACAACAACAACCCCAACAACAATCACAACAACAACAATAACAACAACAAGGGGAAAGCACCACAAAGGGGTCCAGGAGCACCTCCACGACCCCCACCATCCATGGACTGTCCCAAGTGCGGCAAGAATCATGGGAGCATGCCATGTCGAGCCGGAACAAATGTATGCTATCTGTGAAAGCCGGGCCACTACTCTCGAGAATGCACGAGAGGAACCCGCCAACCCCCAATCCCAAGCCGCAATATCAAGGAAGGGTTTTTACCGTTAATGCTGAAGAAACGACGAAGTCAAGGAATCTCGTGGAAGGTAAGTGTAACATGTATGGAAAAACTTAATTGTACTATATGATTCTGGCGCTTCCCATTCTTTTATCTCCCACTCATGTGTTAAAAGCCTTAACTTACATGTGACTGAACTTCCTTTTGACCTTATTGTTTCTACCCTATCTGGAAAACCCGTTAGGACTTGTAAATGTTGTTTAGATTGCAATTTTGTTATTGAGAATAGATCCTTTGTTTTAGATCTTATTTGCTTACCCATGCAAGGTTTAGATGTGATTCTTGGCATGGATTGGCTTGAAGCCAACCGTGTACTGTAAACTGCTATGAGAAAACCATCACTTTTCTTCCTGTTCCCATTGAACCTAAGAAACCCATAAGTCTATACATAACTGTGGAAGTAGACTGGTAAGGGTGAGAATAAAGGTTATATTTTCCTAGCCGCTAGTGATGTAGACTTTGAGCAAAGTATCGATGAGATACCAATAGTAAGGAATTATCCCGAAGTATTTCCAGAATGAGATACCAGAGTTTCCCCTAAGAGAGAGATAGAGTTTTCCATAGAATTGCTTCCGGTGCAGGTCCCATATCCATAGCCCCATACAGGATGTCCCCATTAGAGTTGACCGAGTTAAAAGCTCAATTGGAAGATTTATTGGAGAAAAAGTTTGTTAGGCCTAGTGCATCACCTTGGGGAGCCCCTGTGTTGTTTGTGAAGAAAAAGGATGGGAGTATGAGGATGTGTGTTGACTATAGGCAATTGAATAAAGTGACAGTGAAGAACAAATACCCTTTGCCTAGGATAGATGACTTGATGGATCAGCTTAAAGGTGCGTGTTTTCTAAGATTGATTTGAGGTGAGGTTACCACCAGATTAGAGTAAGAGATGAAGATATACCGAAAACGGCCTTTCGCACTCGATACGGCCATTTTGAGTTTGGAGGAATGTCCTTTGGATTAACCAATGCTCCAGCAATTTTTATGGATTACATGAATAGGATCTTTAGACCCTATTTAGATCAGTTTGTGGTTGTCTTCATAGATGACATTCTCATCTACTCTAAGACCCACGAGGAGCATGAATGCCACCTAACCATAGTACTGGAAATCCTGAAGGAAAAGAAACTATATGCCAAGCTTTCTAAGTGTGAATTCTGGTTGGATGAGGTGAAATTTTTAGGGCATGTAGTGTCTAAGAGAGGAATTGCTGTAGATCCTAGTAAGGTCGAAACGTTGTAAACTGGGAAAGACCAACCACGGAATGAAGTAAGGAGCTTCTTAGGTTTAGCTGGTTATTACCGTCGGTTTATCAAGGGATTTTCCCAGATTTCCCTACCTTGACCAAGCTGACTAGGAAGAACACCCCTTTTTCATGGACCCCGGAGTGTGAAAAGAGCTTTCAAGAGCTAAAACACAAGCTAACCTCAACCCCGTTTTGGTATTACCCAACCCCAATGTGCCTTTCGAAGTATACTGTGATGCTTCAAGGAAGGGTTTGGGTTGTGTACTGATGCAAGATAGGCAAGTGGTGGCCTATGCGTCGAGGCAACTCAAGCCACATGAGGCAAATTACCCTACCCATGACCTTGAATTAGCCGCCGTCGTGTTTGCTCTGAAGATTTGGAGACACCATTTATATGGCGTTAAGTTTGAGGTGTTCTCCGATCACAAGAGTTTGAAATATCTCTTTGATCAAAAAGAGCTAAACATGAGGCAAAGAAGGTGGATGGAGTTCTTAAAAGATTATGATTTCGGGTTAAACTATCATCCAGGCAAAGCTAACGTTGTAGCCGATGCCCTAAGTAGGAAATCCTTACAAGTATCCCGTTTGATGGTGAAGGAGGTTGAGTTAATTGAGGTTTAGAGACTTAAACCTAGGGATGACCTTGACCACTAAGGGCATAAGAGCTTGCCATCTTAGTGTGACAAGTGAATTCAAGGAAAGAATTGCTCAAGCCCAAAGGGAAGATACGGAATTTCAAGAGACCTTAGAAGGAGGAAGAGCTGATAAGTTGAAAGGTTTTACCCAAGGGAATGATAGTTTGTGGAGGTTTGAAGGTCGTATATGTGTACCTGCTAGTGGTGACCTCCGAAAGGATATTTTGGAGGAAGCCCATAAGAGCCATTTTACCCTTCATCCCGTGCAACCAAGATGTATCAAGATTTGAAGAAGATGTTTGGTGGCCAGGATTGAAGAAGGATGTGTGCACATGGGTGAATAAGTGCTTGGTGTGTCAAAAGGTGAAGATTGAACACCAAAAACCTTGGAATGTTGCAACCTTTGTCAATCCCCGAATGGAAGTGGGATAGTGTCTCCATGGATTTTGTAACTGGACTACCGAGGACCCAAGCGAATCATGACGCCATTTGGGTAATTGTGGATCGGTTGACTAAATCAGCCCACTTTTTACCTATTAAGGTGACTTATTCCTTGGATAGGTTAGCACAATTATATATTCAGGAGATAGTAAGATTACATGGAGTACCGTCGACGATAATCTCGGGATCCGCGATTCACGTCACGATTTTGGGGAGCTTTTCAGAAGGCGTTTGGTTCAAAGCTGTGTCTGAGCACGGCTTATCACCCCAAACGGACGGTCAATTTGAAAGAACTATCCAAACTTTGGAGGACATGTTGAGGGCATGTGTTTTAGATCAAAGAGGAGTTGGGATAAGTACCTATTATTCAATTTGCATATAACAACAGTTATCATGCAAGTATCGGATGGCACCATACGAGGCCCTCTATGGACGGAAGTGTCAATCACCTCTATGTTGGTATGAACCCGAGAGAAAGTCTACTTGGACCGGATATTGTGAGGAAACGACGAACAAATCAAGAAGATTAGGGATAAGATTCTCACTGCTCAAAGTCGACAGAAAACTATGCGGACAAGCGGCAAAACCGCTAGATTTTCAAGAAGGGGACCATGTGTTCCTAAGAATCACCCCCACCAGATGCATAGGCCGAGCAATGAAAGTAAAGAAATTGAGCCCAGATTTCTTGGTCCGTTTGAAATCCTTAGCAAAATAGGATCTGGAGCCTACCGTATAGCCCTAACCCCAGTCTCCAACCTTCATGATGTTTTCCATGTCCCAGTTAAGGAAATATCATTCTTACCCAAGTCATGTACTAGAGCCAGAACATGTACAATTAAGAGATGACCTAACGTTTAACTTACCACCCACGAGAATCGTTGACCGAGGAGTTAAGCAGTTAAAGAACAAGGCTGTACCCTAGTCAAAGTAGCATGGGGACGAGGTGAAATGAAGAAGTTACATGGGAGCTGGAATCAGATATGCAAGCACAGTATCCAGAGCTGTTCTCAGGAACGATTTCGAGGCGAAATTCTTTTTAAGGAGGGGAGTAATGTAACGCCCCAATTTTTACTGCAATTTTTACTGTCATTAGGAATTACCGAATTACCGTAGGTAAATATTATATAAAATTTGAGACCAAACAATCCTTAATAAAGGAATATAACGTTAGAAGAGAAGTTAGGAGCAATTCGTGCAAGTATTGCAAACCCAAATTTCTGGACGTGTAAAATGACCAAAATGCCCTGAGGTTATTTTACTAGAAAATGAGGATCGTGGGCCCCACCCATCCTCAAGGGGATGTTTTGATGATAATAAGGGATTGTTTGTGTTATGTGTGTTAATAGAGGAGAAGAATCCTAATTTTGAGTCTGACGCGCGAAATGACCAAAACGCCCTCCGCCGTTTTAACTTTTTGCATGCCGACTAGCCGAACCTCACTAAAATGTTTTAAAAGGTGTTTTTAAGCCATGATTAACCATTGGTTAAGCTCGGGTGGTCCTGGCAATTTTTAAGTAAAATGACCGTTTTGCCCCTGTCTTTGTAGTTTTACAAATTTTGAGATTTTTGATTTGTCTAACGAAACCTAAGCAATATTAGGCTCAAATTAAAGCTTATTAAATTCTAATTATTAATCTAGAGTCAAAATTATTTATTTAAATTGATTAGAACCTAAAATTGCTTTAAAACACCCAAATTGCTTACTAATTCACCTAAGCCCTTAATTGCAAATTCTCTAATTTGCAAAATACCTTACCTACACCTAAATAATACATGGAACACACAAATTTCTCCTCCTTGGGCTGTAATGCACGAAATTATTGATGCCATTATGCATCAGAATAATTGCCCAAAGATACACTAAAACAAAATGCCAAAATGTCACCATGAAACATAATTCCCTAAATTCATACAACTTGTCTTGAATCCATGTTTTCCTTCCTTTGTTCCCCATGAAAATCCATCAGCCTTCCTCCTTCATTTGTCCATTTATGAGCTTCAAAATCTCTATAAATAGGCATGCTTGAAGAGTGTTAGAAGCCTTGATCATAACTTACACAATTCTAGTTCTTAGGAGCACCAAAAGCTTTCTTTCTTCCTCCTCCTTGGCGAATTCTCTCTTCAGTTTTTCAAAGAGATTTTCTTCCATTTCACTCAAAGAAACCAAGTTCTCTTCCTTTCCTTCAAATCAGATTAGGTAGGGAGTTGTTTCTAAGTTCATTTTATGCTATGACAAGTTATGTTTCTAGCTCAAAATGATGATTTCATGGACTTTCTTCTAGCTTTCAATTTCGGTTTGTTTTCCCTTTCTTTTAAAAACATTTGGCCTTATGGCCTAGATTATGATGAGACCATGGTTTGATGATGAGGTTCTTGAGTGTTGGTTGCAAAGCCTTCACAAGTTAGACCTCTAAAACTTGAAGGTTTCACTAGTTTTTAAAGCTTTACAATTTCGGTTTTTCTTTCCTTATTTTTCTTTAATGATTTTGGCCAAATGGCCTAAGAAGGAATATGATGATAGCTTGATGATGAGGACCTTGAGTGTTGGTTGTAAATCCATCACAAGTTAGGCCTTTAAAGCTTGAAAATTCCACTTGATGCAAAACTTTAAAGAATGATGTTTTTATGATGTAAAAATAAAGATCTTGAGTTTAGAACTTGAAAGATGTATTTTTCACTTTGTCTTGCTAAGATATATATATTGGGTTGAATTTATATTTCTCTAAAGTCTTGGAAGAGCTCTAGTAAAGAAATAAAATGAACTTGCATCCATGTTTAAGTTTATGCCTTGCATAACCATGTTTACTTTTAATGTCATCACTAAATTCTCAAGAATAAATAAATGAACTTGCATATCTCATGTTTAAATTTCCAAGCTTGCATTTCATGTTTATATTTCAAGTTGTCACTTAATCTTCAAAGATAATAAAGAGGATGCATCTCATATTTATTTTATAATGGTAAAAGAATCAACGCATGGCATGTTTATTTTATGTCATCACCTAAAGATCCTAGAGCTCAAAGACTTGCCCAAGTATCACAAGCAAAGTTGGAAAATGGTAGTATCACTTTCAATTTCCTTAAGATTATTGGAGTTAAAGAATTCATTCTTTAAGAAGTCTTGAGTTTGGAGCTTAATAAGATGTAATAAGAATTCTTTCTCCCTTCACCGGTCCAATGCGACTACCGCCGCTCAGGTTTCTTAAGATTCTCTTCTCCCTCACTGGTCCTATCGGACTACGCCGCTCCAGTTTCTTGCATCATGTTTATATTTCAAGCTCTTGCATCATGTTTAATTTTCAAGTCATCACCTTAAATCTTAAAGATAAAGAAATGGATTTGCATATCATGTTTATAATTCCAAGTTATCACCTTATAATGACAAGATTAAAATAAGGTTGCATAGCATGTTTATGATTCTAAGATATCACATAAATCTCTTAAGATCAAGACTTGCTCCTTTTATCTTAAGTGAAAATTTTAATCATTTCAATGTATAAAACGGCCTCATGATTGAGGAAGGCCTAAAGTCCTATGACTTCTTTCAATTTTAACAAAAAGAATTAGTTTCTAAAGGAGTTTTGAGGTTTTACAAATATTTTACGGAAACCAATATCACATGTGTACTTGAAATGTGACTTCAAGCAATTATATGAGGTTCATGATTCGGCCACTAATCTGAGTTTTGTACTACTATATGATGATGTTTTAATATGTTTGAAGTTGTGATAATTATGGTTTATTGCTAAAGGAATGATTCTATGCATGTTAGAAATAAAACTAGCTTCCTAGAAAATCGTAAAAGCAAGATTTCTAGGACTCTAGAGAATGAAATTTATGCATTCTGTCAGAACCTTTAATGGCCTTAAGAACCAGATTTTACTATGTTTAGATAAGGGACAATGATTCATAATTGGTTTAGTAATTAATTTTAGCATCATAGGGAAAAGTAACAAGAAAGGGTTAAAAACGTAACTTCTAGCATCCAAAACCTTAAGAACAACTACCTATGCTACCCCATATAGTCCAATAATGTTCTTATGGCTTATAATTGATGGTAATAAATCCCTTAGATGCATAAGTAATTAGTTTGATAATTAAGGTTATCCAATTTTAGAGTTCGGTTATTTAAGGAGCTTTACTGAGAATTTTAATGACATCTTTTGATACTTTGGAATGTCATATGATGATGTAATGCCTACTAAGAATTTGATATTATTGAATGATTTCATGGCTTGCATGTTATAGTTGCTATTGCAAACAATGAGAATGTTCATGCATCTTGATGATTATGATATAACATGCTAAGACTTAATGGTGACTTAAACTTATGAGGAAATGATCCTTTGGACCCATCAGACTATAGGTGGTGAATAGGTGATCCTGAGAAAATGATCCTTTAGACCCATCAGACTATAGATGGGGAAAAGGTGATTCTTGCCCCTAGCCCATTCTCTCAAAAGGGTAGAGTTGGGATTTTAACTTATCAAAAGGGATAAGTATATGCTAGTGACGACTAGAAGGTATGAGCTATACCTAGATTACTCCCAAAAGGGTGGAGTATAGGGTGGCCCAGGAAAATGATGATGAAAGTAACTTTAAGTCACCTAAGAAACTAAGTAAATGCATTATGTGAATATGATGTTCTACTATGCATAGTATTTATGAGATGATGATGAGAAATATGATGTTCTGCTATGCATAGTATTATGAAATGATGATGAGGAATATGATGTGATTTTATGCATAACTATGTTATTATATATGAAAGGAAAAGTTCATTATATACATAACATGCTAAGTTTATGATGCATTATAAGACGCATGATTAAAACGACGAACCTCGGTAAAGTATGTAACACCCTAAAATTTAATTAAAAATTAATTTGAGCTTTATTAATCTTAATTTCAAAAATCTAATAGTTTAGCAATGATGCGGAATAGACCTGTCCCAAAAAAAAAAAAAATTTCGGGCAATAGTAACCTTCGAGCCCATCTGCCCACTGGTACAAATATATCGAGCCCTCCTAGGTGCCGAAATTAGGAAAATATGAGAATAAGATTAGAAATGTGTGGGAATGGCAATTTTATGCTTAGAATTAATTTTCTGGTATATATTTGTATGGCATTTACCCGTTCGGTGATATTTCGGTGTATGATTTTAACATTTAAAGATATTTCCATCATAACCAATGGATAATATCCACCTCTTTAGATATGTGGAAGGCCAAGATTTAATCTTGGAATCCAAGATTAAATCTTAGCCATCCATTGTTGCCTTGTCACATAAATGATGATTACTTCACTAAATATCTTCCATTGCATTTATTAAAGAAGCCTAGTCACATTTCTTCCCCAAAGAATACATCAAAATTCGGCGATAGCAAGGAGGAACAGAAACCTTCATTTCCATGAGCCAAACTTGCATTTCAACCCCAAAAACACTAGCCTAGACTTGGTAAAACCCAAAACTCCCTTCACAAAACTTGTCTTATCACCCAAACCCCACAAATACAACCATTAGAATTTTAATCCATCACTTTTTCCCACTTTGAGCCATCATACATCACTGTCTAAGGGAGGTTTGTGACTTGATTTGGAGTCCTTGTAGTGAAGAGAAATCAATTAGAGCATCTTTTGGAGTTAGAAATCTTCAAGCATCACAAGTAGGGTTTTTGCCTTATCTTGTCAAATTTTTTGATCTGTTTTGGCATGACTTAAATCCGAAATTTCTGGTTTTATTGGCTGATATTACATAAATATTGATGTATGAATTTTGGTGGGATGTTTGGATGGTGATAGGAATCACTTTTGTCAAAAGGATTTTGAGTGATACTTGCTGGATTTTCGGGTTTCTTATAGGCAGTGTATAATCACGATTTTTCTGGGCATGTTGTAGTCATGGTTGTGAGCTGAAAAAATTATATGTTCAAGTTAACATCTTGGGCTAGTCCCACAAATTTCTTGAGCTCTAAATTTGACTCTAAATGCTTTAAAAAATTGAAAACTGAAATGGTTTCTGTGCTGTCTGGATTAGTGCAACTGAAGCTGTAAATTTATGTAATTTTTTTAACATAGCAAATGATTGATTTTTCCCTTGAAATTTTTACAGAATGTTGAAGACATCTGAAGTTCAACCGTGATTTTTATTTTGATTTGATTCAATCATTTTCTAGGGTTAAGAATTATGAGAACTCTGGTTTGAGCTGTGAATTGGTGGTCCCTGATCACTAAATTTGTACAATTTACTGAAGGAGTTAGAGAGCTCTATTTGTCTTGAAATTTTTACAGGGTCTCCTAGACATATTGAGGTGTTATTAAAATTTTTTATAGACTCTGAATTAATGGTTTGGTATGCAAATAAATTGTGCTATGAACATGAGAAATCTGCCATTGTGCTGAAAATGAATTGATGATTGAAATTGATGAAATAATGGCATCTTGTACTAGTATAGCATGAGTACAAGATATGAATATGAATAATTGAGCATGTGAATTTATTTATGAGGTTAGGTACGGAAGGTCCCCTTTAATGGTATTAGAAAGTCCCCTTTTATGGACGGAGAAGTCCCCTTTAATAGGCATGAAAAAAGGTCCCCTCCATGAATTGAGGGCACGTATATTTCAAAATGTAATGCTATGCTATTGAGTAGTATTATGTGTGTGTATTAAGTGATTGAATAATAAAAGCTACCCACTTCGGAAGGATGATTTTAAAACTTTAAATGAATCTTTAATTTAGATGACATGATCACATTTTTCTAATAAACCAAGCTGGGCGATGACGATGACATTTATGATTGTGTAACTTGAAGTTACCCTACTGAGAATTATGTAATTCTCACCCCTGTGTTTGTGTTTCCGTGTCGCCTCCAGGTTAAGCCAGAGGATGATGATGCTATGCAAAGGAGTGTAGGATTGCTTGGAGTGTAGTAGTTGTTGTTTATTCTATTGGACTTAGTGAAATGAGTATGTATGTAAATGTATTAGAAGACAGATATGTACTAAAGCTTATAGAGGAGCTTCCTTATGTATTTTAGTTGTATGTTTAATAAGCTCGATGTTACTTGTAATATGTTTTAATAGAATTACGCTTAGTTATCTCTACGTAAATTCAGCTCTATAGATAATTAAGAGAGGTCCACTAATTAACTTACAACTCTCGATACCGATATCATGGCTTAAGAATGGGGTTGGGCTGGGAGGATGTTACAAAGTATATTTTCGAACTTAATAAATCAATCTTAGCATGCTCATTATTTCATAATAATCCCGAGGTTCCTGTGACGATGATGATGACACAATGTGTAACGCCAATTTTTATAATTTTCACTGTCATTAGGAATTACCGAATTATAGGTAAATATTATATAAAATTTGAGACCAAACAATCCTTAATAAAGGAATATAACGTTAGAAGAGAAGTTAGGAGCAATTCGTGCAAGTATTGCAAACCCCAATTTTCTACGTGTAAAATGACCAAAATGCCCCTGAGGTTATTTTACTCAGAAAATGAGGATCGTGGGCCCCACCCATCCTCAAGGGGATGTTTTGATGTTAATAAGGGATTGTTTGTGTTAATAGAGGAGAAGAATCCTAATTTTGAGCTCGACGCGAAATGACCAAAACGCCCTTCCCGTTTTAACTCGATTTGCGTGGACTGAGCCCAAACCTCACTAAAATGTGTTAAAAGGTGTTTTTAAGCCATGATTAACCATTGGTTAAGCTCGGGTGGTCTGGGCAATTTTTAAGTAAAATGACCGTTTTGCCCCCTGTCTTTGTAGTTTTACAAATTTTGAGATTTTTGATTTGTCTAACGAAACCTAAGCAATATTAGGCTCAAATTAAAGCTTATTAAATTCTAATTATTAATCTAGAGTCAAAATTATTTATTTAAATTGATTAGAACCTAAAATTGCTTTAAAACACTCAAATTGCTTACTAATTCACCTAAGCCCTTAACCGTAAATTCTCTAAATTGCATGAATACCTTACCTACACCTAAATAATGCATGGAACACACAAAATTTTCCTCCTTGGGCTGTAATGGACGAAATTATTGATGCCATTATGCATCAGAATAATTGCCCAAAGATACACTAAAACAAAATGCCAAAAATTCCCTAAAACATGGCATAAAACATGCCTTAAACAAGGAATGATTTTCCTCCCTTTGTTCCCCATGAAAATCCATCAGCCTTCCTCCTTCCTTTGTCCATTTATGAGCTTCAAAATCTCTATAAATAGGCATGCTTGAAGAGGTGTTAGAAGCCTTTGATCATAACTTACACAATTCTAGTTCTTAAACACCAAAAGCTCTCATTTCCTCCTCCTCTTGGCTGAATTCTTCTTCAAGTTTTCAAGAATATTTTCTTTCATTTCACTCCAAGAAACCAAGTTCTCTTCCTTTCCTTCAAATCAGATTAGGTAGGGAGTTGTTTCTAAGTTTATTTTATGCTATGACAAGTTATGTTTCTAGCTCAAAAATGATAATTTCATGGACTTTCTTCTAGCTCTCAATTTTGATTTTGTTTTCCCCTTTCTTTTAAAAACATTTCAGCCTTATGGCCTAGATTATGATGAGACCATGGTTTGATGATGAGGTTCTTGAGTGTTGGTGCAAAGCCATCACAAGTTAGACCTCTAAAACTTGAAGGTTTCACTAGTTTTTAAAGCTTTACAATTTCGATTTTTCTTTCCTTATTTTTCTTTAATGATTTTGGCCAAATGGCCTAAGAAGGAATATGATGATAGCTTGATGATGAGGACCTTGAGTGTTGGTGGTAAATCCATCACAAGTTAGGCCTTTAAAGCTTGAAAATTCCACTTGATGCAAAACTTTAAAGAATGATGTTTTTATGATGTAAAAATAAAGATCTTGAGTTTAGAACTTGAAAGATGTATTTTTCACTTTGTCTTGCTAAGATATATATTGGGTTGAATTTATATTTCTCTAAAGTCTTGGAAGAGCTCTAGTAAAGAAATAAAAGGAACTTGCATCCATGTCTAAGTTTATGCCTTGCATAACCATGTTTACTTTAATGTCATCACTAAATTCTCAAGAATAAATAAATGAACTTGCATATCTCATGTTTAAATTTCCAAGCTTGCATTTCATGTTTATATTTCAAGTTGTCACTTAATCTTCAAAGATAATAAAGAATGCATCTCATATTTATTTTATGCTCTCACTTTATTTTATAATGGCTAAAAGAATCAACGCATGACATGTTTATTTTTATGTCATCACCTAAAGATCCTAGAGCTCAAAGACTTGCCCAAGTATCACAAGCAAAGAAATAAGATTATTGGAGTTAAAGAATTGATTCTTTAAGAAGTCTTGAGATTGGAGCTTAAAAAGATGTAATCATAATTCTTTTCTCCTTCACCGGTCCAGTGCTACGCCGCTCCCTTTCTTAAGATTCTCTTCTCCCTCCACTTGTCCCTGCGGACTCCGCCTTCAATTTCTTGCATCATGTTTATATTTCAAGCTCTTGCATCATGTTTAATTTCCAAGTTATCACCTTAAATCTTAAAGATAAAGAAATGGTTTTGCATATCATGTTTATAATTCCAAGTTATCACCTTATAATGACAAGATTAAAATGAGGTTGCATAGCATGTTTATGATTCTAAGATATCACATAAATCTCTTAAGATCAAGACTTGCTCCTTTTATCTTAAGTGAAAATTTTAATCATGAACATTCTTTCAATGTATAAAACGGCCTCATGATTTAGGAAGGCCTAAAGTCCTATGACTTCTTTCAATTTTAACAAAAAGAATTAGTTTCTAAAGGAGTTTCAAGGTTTTACAAATATTTTACGGAAACCAGTTATCACATGTGTACTTGAAATGTGACTTCTAGCAATTATATGAAGTTCATGATTGGCCACTAATCTAAGTTTAGTATTACTATGATGATGGTTTAATATGTTTGAAGTTTGAAATGATAAGTCTATGTAGTGATTTGATGCTTATTAAGTATTTGATATCATTGAAACTTCATCGTTTGCATGATATAGTTGTTGTTGCAAACAATGAGAATGTTTATGCATCTTGATGATTATGAATTAAGTTATATTATGATATAACATGCAAAGACTTAATGGTGACTTAAAATTATGAGGAAATGATCCTTTGGACCCATCAGACTATAGGTGGTGAAAAGGTGATCCTGAGAAAATGATCCTTTGGACCCATCAGACTATAGGTGGTGAAAAGGTGATTCTTGCCCCTAGCTCGTTCTCTCAAAAGGGTAGAGTCGGGACATTAACTTATCAAAAGGGGATAAGTATATGCTAGTGACGACTAGTAAGGTATGAGCTCATAACCTAAATTACTCCCAAAAGGGTGGAGTATAAGGTGGCCCCAGGAAAATAATGATGATGATGACAAGATTTTAAGTCACCTAGGACACTAAGGAATGAAATATGTGCACTATGTCTTGTGCATAGCATTTATGAGATGATGATGGGAAATATGATGTTCTTCTATGCATAGTATTTATGATATGATGATGAGAAATATGATGTTCTTCTATGCATAGTATATATGATTTGATGATGAGAAATATGATGTTTATGCATAGTATTTATGATATGATGATGAAGAATATGTGTTGATAAAAGGAAAAGTTCATTATAAACATGACATGCTAAGTTTATGATGCATTATAAGACGCATGATAAAATGACGACCTCGGTAAAGTATATTTTCGAACTTAATAAATCAATCTTAGCATGCTCACTATTTCATAATAACCCGAGGTTCCTGGGGACGATGATGATGACACAATGCATCATGAGGTGAGTACCCTACTGAGATTCTTTTTATAAGTTTCTCACTCCCTCTATTTTTCTTTCCATCTCGTCTTAGAAAAGGAAGGAAGCGTTCGTGAATCACATTGAGGCTTCACGGGTAGCTGAACTTGATCCTTAGTTTCACTCATATTTTCAGATATCTATCCCTATCCCTGGAGTGTTATTACTAGGTGCCATTAATGGATGTCCTTCCATCCATATATTATTTATGTTTTGTTAGATTGCCTACACTTAGTCTTATTCTCTTGGTAGGCAAAATATCTATATGATATGTAATTATGGATGCTATATGATGGAGCCAATATATTATGATGTGATGTTTGTAAATTCCTATGTGTCTTTTAAATTTTTCTAAATCATTCACGTTAAGCGCGCTCACGTTTTCAATTATGTTTAAAAAAAATGGTTCGTAATTTCACTAAGTATTTTCAAAGCATGATTAAGGAACTGAAGCAAAGAGTAAAGTCTAGTAATTAATCAGACGCCTAGGTGTATTGGGTTAATTATTAGGGTGTTACAATGCATCATGAGGTGAGTACCCTGAGATTCTTTTATAAGTTTCTCACTCCCTCTATTTTTCTTTCCATCTCGTCTTAGGAAGCCGTGAATCACATTGAGGCCAGTTGATTCGCTCGTATATTTCAGATATTATCCCTATCCTTGGAGTGTTATTAGTAGGTGCCATTAATGATGTCCTTCCATCCATATATTATTTATGTTTTGTTAGATTGCCTACACCTAGTCTTATTCTGTTGGTAGGCAAACTATCTATGTGTTATGTAATTATGGATGTTATATGATAGAGCCAATATGATGTTTTTCATGCTATATCTAGGTTATTCGCTTTATTTCGATTATTGTTCATGTTATGTGCGGCTCATGTTTTCAATTATGTATTAAAAAAAATGGCTCGTAATTTCACTAAGTATTTTCAAAGTATGATGAAAGAACTGAAGCAAAGAGTAAAATTAGTCAGATACAACCTAGGTGTATTCGGTTAATTATTAGGGTGTTACACTTCGAGGTATATTGTGATACTTAGGAAAGGGTTTAGGCTATGTGTTGATGCAAAATAGGCAAGTGGTAGCCTATGCGTCTAGACAACTCAAGCCACATGAGGTTAACTACCCTACCCATGACCTAGAGTTAGCCGCTATAGTGTTTACCTTAAAGATTTGGAGGCATCACTTATATGGAGTAAGGTTTGAAGTTTTCTCCGATCACAAGAGTCTTAAGCATCTCTTTGATCAAAAGGAGTTAAACATGAGGCAAAGAAGGTGGATGAGTTCCTAAAGGACTATGACTTTAGCTTAAGTTACCACCCGGCAAGGCCAATGTGATCGCCAATGCCTTGAGCCGAAAGTCATTACACTTGTCCCACATGATGGTCAAGGAAGTTGAGCTAATAGAGAACTTCAGGGACATGAATTTGGGGATGTCATGTTAGAAAAGAGTGTGAAGATGTGCCATCTTATGGTAACAAGTGGGTTTAAACAGAGGGTTGTAATGGCACAAGTAGAAAATGAGGAGTTTAGGGAGGCCCTCGAGAATGTTATACTATTAACCATGGTTTTCAAAATTGGACTAGCGGCCAGTGACAGGTTGAACTAGAAACTAGGCCAAGCATCTGTTCTGATTGCCCTTAAAAAATTGGTGTTTCAAAAACCAGCCTCAAACCCTTTAACCTAACAAAATCGACTAACTATCTAAACCAAACCAGTTTCCAAGGTCAACCAATGTTTTTTTTTTTCAAAAAGGGAAGACAAAGAATGGAGATAGGAGGAAGGATAATGGAGATGGGACTTCTTTATACAAATTGCATCAACTACTAACCCAAATCAAGGTCAAAACAAAGACCTAAGAATAAAAGTAGAACAAGAGAAAAGTTCAACCACCAATCCACCACCATCCTCCACTTGTTCCGCCCAGCTCAGACGCTTCCTGGACTACAAATCTGTTGCGAAACTATTGCCACAAACTTTGCCACGTGTAACACCCCAAAATTTATTCAAAAAATTAATTTGAATTTTATTAGTGAGAATTTCAAAAATCAACTATCTTAACAATGATGATGATGACCCAATGGACGAATTGAAAAAAAAATGTCAGCCTAGCGTGAATAGTGATTTCTAGGCCTGGAGATAAATAGTAACTTTAGTACCTAGGCCAAGAGTGTCCGAGGCCAGAGGAAACTAAACTCGATGACTGAGATGGAGTATTAGGCTGGGGCTCACATAGAGTATTAGGCTTGGGGTTCACATAGAGTATTAGGCATGGGGCTCACTGTATTTATCATATGCATACTCATGTTATTTTGAATTATTTTCCTATGATGATTTACTATGTGTTTGAGCATTATTGTACGCCCGATTTCTCCCGTTAGAGTACAAATGACCGAAATGCCCTGAGGTCATTCTACCCGAAATTCGAGGACAGTTGCCCAGGCAACCCTCGATGGGTCAACTCGATGTTTGAAGGGGATTATGCTGTTATGAATGATATCCGAGGAGGGAACCTCGTTTTCTAAACTTTCGGCTCAAAATGACCAAAATACCCTCCTGTGTCTACACGGGTAAAAGATGCCGTTTGAGCCCAAACTTTTCCAGGAAGTTTAGAATGATGTTTATGAGCAATGTTTGATGTTTAGTTGAGCAGGAAGGTCCCGGGCAGTTTTAGTGCAAATTACCATTTTGCCCCTAGAACAGTGTACAGTGCGCCTAAAAGCAATAAGCAAACCTAAGCAATATTAGGCTCTAATCGAAGATTAATTTATTTCGATAATTAATCTAGAGTCAAAATGATTTATTAAGGTTAATTAGAACCTAAGATTGCTTAGATAAACTCTAATTGTATTCTTTAAATTCAAGATTGCTAGTCATGGAATCTTGAATAGTGTTTTCTCTCTCTCTTTCCTTAAATTAAGGAATTGAGCCATACCTCATTTGACCAAAAGAATTATTTTAAATTACTAATCTAATAAGATCACCCTCCTAATCAAGTCTTGACACTCCTAATTAGCCAATTACTTCACCTAAACACTTTCTTACAACCCTAACCAAAACCTTAATCAAAGAAACACCTAAACACATAACTAACCCACAATTAGATGAACCAATTTTCTCTCTCTCTTGGCCTTATGTGGCCGGCATCCTCCCCCTTTTTGCCCATCATGTGTTAACTCATTCACACTCCAAAGGCCATGCCTACACCATGCCTTAAGCCATGCCTCATCATGTCTTCAACCATACTTACAACCATACCTTTGTAAGAGATATTTCCTCCTCCTCCTCCTCTCCAAAATGGCGCGGTTTCCCTCCCCTTGGAAGCCTCAATGTTTGAAAATTCCTATAAATACCAAGCCTTGATGAACCTTGTCACACTTTGGTTCACTTGGTAAGTTCACACTTCTTGCAAATTCTCTCATTCCTCTCAAATTCCCTCAACTTGGCTGATTTCTTCCTCAAGACTCCAAAAGGATTTCCTTCTCCTTCCATCTAGAAAACAAAGCTTTCTTACATCTCTTTAAGACTTCTTAAGGTAGGGGTAAGTTTTGATGATTTTTGTTTGTGTTCTTCAAGAAAGTTCTAATTTTTCTCTTGGTTTCAAACCCCTTTACCTTCCTCTTTCTTTTTCGGCCAAGAGGCCTTCTTACAAAAAGAATGTGAGCTTGATGATGAGGTTTCAAGATAATGATTTGTTGTTGTCATGTGAGAAACCTCTAAAGCTTGAAACAACTTGGTCTTGGACCATACATGCTTGGATTTCCTTTCTTTTCTTGGCTTAAGTTTCGGTTTTTCCTCTTCCTCTTTCCTTTAAGAATTTTCAGTTTTTCTTCTATGGATTTGAACAAAGTTTGTAAAATATGTCTAGTAGATCACGAAAGTTTTGTTAAGAAAGTTAATCTCATGATTTCAAAGAGCTCTAAGCTTACCCTTGCCAACCTTAAAGTTGGTCGGCCGTTCTAGAATCGCGCTAGATTGAAGCCTATGAGCAATAAAATAAAGAATATGACTTAGTTCTTGTAGTTTTGTTTAGACAAAGTGATGAACTTTGGGTCCATTTCCTTAAGCTTGATGGTGAGTTCAAACCTTAAGATTTCTCTTGAAGTCTAGGTGCTAAGAACTCTAAAGCTTGCCTTATGATGCATAATGGGTTGAGGTTTATGTTCCTCTAAAAGTCTTGCAAGAGCTCTAGCTAAGACAAAAACAAGATGCATTCATGTTTAAATTTATGTCTTGCATCTCATGTTTATTTTGATGTTATCACTAATTTCACAAGAGTAAATGAATGAACTTGCATTACCATATTTAAATTCCCAAGCTTGCATTTCATGTTTATATTTCAAGTCATCACTTAATCCTTAAAGATAATAATGAAGTTGCATCTCATATTTATTTTATGCTCTCACTTTACTTTCTAATGAAGAGTAAAATAAAGTGCATGGCATGTTTAAGATTTTGTCATCACCTAAACACTCTAGAGCTCAAAGACTTGCCCTAAGTATCCTAAAAAGGAAACTCCATTCAAAAAGAAATGGATGAGTTTTGGTATGAACCAACAATGGTTTGATTTTGTAAAATACATGAATAATTTTCAAGGAAATGTTGGAAAACGTTTTATGAGGTCTCAGGTTTAAAATAGTTTGGAATGTGTAAAAATCATGTTTTCTCAATTTTCAGGTTCTGGTAATCGATTACCACCCATGTAATCGATTACCAGAAGTTTGAAGGACTTTTGGTTCTGGTAATCGATTACCAGAGGCAGTGTAATCGATTACTGGCTTTTCATGCCCAGAACCTCTGGAAACCCTGTAATCGATTACTTTATAATGTAATCGATTACCAAATGTTCTTTACTTTTCCTAAACGATTTAACCTAAGTAATCGATTACGTCGTATGTAATCGATTACCCTATGTTCCTTACTTTCCTAAAGGTTAACCTACGTAATCGATTACCATTATGTGTAATCGATTACCCTTGTTTTGAAAACCCAGAATGAATTGAGCTCCTGGTAATCGATTACTAGGAACATGTAATCGATTACCAGAACACCTTTTGTTTCCAGAAACATTCCAAGAGAAAACTAGTAACTTATATGCATTTCAACCCAAGAGATTATGTGATCTTATGGGTTCATGATTTCGGTTCTATGTTTGGCTACTGTATAAATGCTGTTCTAAGGTGTTAAATGTGTAAAATTATGTTGAGTGAAGCAAGGATCGATTTAGAGAAGCTAATAAAGAATAAGTAACTAAAAAGGGACTTGAGATGAGAATTCTAGAACACCTTAATACAAAGAAGTGCAAATCTGTTCTAGCATGATTAATTCAGGGATAAATGATTCATAATTAGTAAGACATGTACAAGATCCCTTCATAAATGATTAGGTGCTAATTTCTAAGTATAAGATGATGATAAGAGATCTAAGTGGTTCATAACTTAGAGAACATGCCTAGGAATCCCTCATAATTGATCTAAGAATTATTTATGGAGCCTTAGGCGAAGATGGATCTTAAAAGGGTCGCGAATGGAGATTCTAGAGCCCTTAAGCAAACGATATATATTTCTGCCCTTTTATGTTGAGTGCTGAGTGGAATCTTGGTGAGTTCAAATCTTAGAGGAAAAGTTTAAGTGCCAACCCCTTGAGGGTAATAATAATGCAAATACAAGTTTAAAACCCAAAGGGGCAAAGCATAAGATACTGTGAGATAGGTGGACGAGAGAGTATGATTATGATGATGAACCTCGTGCACACTTATGATGATGTGATTATGTTAGTTCCTTGAGCATGAAACTTTATATGCATAATTTGATGAAATGTTGTGTTTGAGATGCATAATGTTTTAAAGATATGAATGAAATTGAGAAATATGCTCATGTGAACTAGAAAGTTGTGGCAATGAGAAAGTTCCATGAAAATGATGCATGTGACTGAAATTATGTGGCATGACTCAAATTTGAGGAAATTCGGAGAGTAGCGTTATGCCGCCGAATTTCCGTCAAATTTGAGGGACAAAAAGAAAGTTTTGAGAAATATGAAGTTTAAAGTTATATGCCGAGACGCATTTCTCCTCTCTGAGGAGAAAGAAAACCCGTGGGGGTATGGACGTCGAGCCATACCGAAGCGGACAAAGTCGCTGGTCTTAACCGTCGATGCGTTTCGAAGAAGGAGAAAGTCCCATGATGGGTGATCCTTAGGCCCCTACCCGTACTCTGGAGTCGGGATTATGATATTTATGATTCGCTTATCAAGAGGATAAGTAAGAACTAGTGACGACTAGTTAAGGTATGAGCTCATAGCCTAGCTTAAGGGGTGCGGTTACTATATTATTGGTGACACAAGTATGAGAAAATGTTCAAAGAAAAGTTTCATGCCACACAAATGTTGTTTGAATTATCGTTTGATTTACCTAAAGTGCTACCATGCATCCATGAAACATTATGTTGCATACATGCATTAAGAATCATTATAAAAGACATGGACCTTGGACAACAACCTTTGCGAAAACCTCATAATGAACCTATGCATGCTCAACCTTTTCATAATAAACCCAAGGTTCCTGGGACGTAAACGATGGCATTAGGATAGAGGACTTCCTATGAGATTCTTTAGTAAGAATTCTCACCCTCTCTCTTTTCTTCCGTTACGTCTTCAAATATCGATGGCGTCGTTCGTGATTTTCATTGACCCGCCTACATGGGAGGTGCACTATGACCCCGAGCATCAGTCCTACCACTTCAAGGGTCATTGCGAGGTGCGCGTTTTGCATACGTGGACGCCCTTTTGCTTTCCCCGTCTCCAGCTATCGCTTCGATCCGACTTCACCCTTTGGCGACGACCTGATCTTGAGAGGACACGACCGAGATGAGTAGACCGTGCCCAACCTTCCTCATCGGAGGTACGCGGATATCCTGAGTATGTTCCCGTTCTCGATCAGAGGCTGATCCTTGGAGGGATCTTCCCTTCGTTCCTATGGGTCACGAGGAGGTAGTGAGGACACGTCACCCAGCCGAGGCATGCGAGGCGCGTCGACAGCCGAGAGGCGACCACGACGCGGAGGCCATGCTGTCCCCTCGATTCCCATGCCTAGATCACCGCTTCGTTGGGCTACATCCGAGGAGCTTCGTCAGTTCGGGCTACATCTCCCCAACCGAGGACCGTGTCACCAGGAGGCTTGGAGTGGGAGGGTAGTGATAGTTGGGTGTTTATCTTTTGGGATTATTACCATGTATTTGTCTTTATGTTTCCCATTGTACCTGCAAGCTCTGCCCACTAGTACGGGTAAGACTTTATGTTTCTGTTATATTTCTGTTGTGATGTACTAAACTATATTATCTAATGTAATGAGGAATGATGTTTATGATGGATGTGTTCTTTAATGTTTATATTCTGTATGTTTTATTTATTCTTCCGCTTCACGTTGTTTATGTTACGCGCAAAGGCTCGCACTTTGGTTTATATAAATCATTTCAAAAAAAAATTTTACCCGTATTTTCCGCTAAGTATTTTATAAATGAATTTAAAGAGAAGTAATAACTAATAATTAGTCTTGATACGTCCTAGGCGTATTGAGGTTAAATATTAGGGTGTTACAATTATGATATACGTGCATTGTAACGCCAATTTATACTACCATTTAGAAATTACCAAATTACCCTAGGTAATTTTTACATATAATTCGAGAAACAATCAATAAAGGAATAAGATATTAGAAGAGAGGTTAGGAGCTTTACTAGAACGCAAACCCAATTTTCTACGTGTAAAATGATCAAAATGCCCCTAAGGTCATTTTGCCCTAAAATGAGGATCGTGGGCCCCCGTCCTTAGGGGATGTTTTGACGATAATAAAAGATTGTTTGTGTTATGTGTGTTAATAGAGGAGAAGAATCTCAATTTTGAGTTTCGACGCGAAATTACGAAAACGCCCTACGGCCGTTTTAACTTTGAATTTGCATGCCGACTGAGCCCGAACCTCACTAAAATGTTTTAAAAGGTGTTTTTAAGTTATGATTGACCCTTGGTTAAGTCTGATGGTCTCGGGCTTTTGAGTAAAATTACCATTTTGCCCATGTCTTTGTGAGTTTTGCAAATTTTGAGATTTTTGATTTGTCTAGCGAAACCTAAGCAATATTAGGCTCAAATTAAAGGTTATTAAATTCTAATTACTAATTTAGAGTCAAAATTATTTATTTAGGGTGATTAGAACCTAAAATTGCTTAAAAACACCTAAATTGTTTACTAATTCACATAAGCCCTTAATTGCAAATTCTCTAAATTGCAAAGATACCTACCTACACCTATATAATACATGAAACACACAAATTTCCTCCTCCATGGGGCTATAATGGCCGAATTATTGGTGCCTCCATGCATCAGAAAATTTGTCAAAGAATGCACAAAATCCAAGGTATAAAAACAAGGAACCATGAAAACATGATTCCATGTTTTAAGCCACCAACAAGATGATTTTTCTTCCTTGTTTTTCCTCTAAAATCCGCAGCCTCCTCCTCCATTTGTCCATTTATGAGCTTCAAAATCTCTATGAATAGGCATGCTCAAGGATGTTTTAAAGGCCTTAGTTCATACTTGCACATTTCTAGTTTTTACAAACACCTAAAGCTTTCTTTCCTCCTTCCCCTTGGCCGAAACTTCTTCTTCACTTTCTCAAAGAGATTTTCTTTCATTTCACTCCAAGAAACCAAGTTCTTTTCCTTTCCTTCAAAACAAATTAGGTAGGGTGTTGTTTCTAAGTTCATTTTATGCTATGACAAGTTATGTTTCTAGCAAAATGTTGAATCAATGAACCTTTTCTATGGCTTTTTCAATTTGTTTTCCTTCCCTTTTTCTTTAATGGTTTCAGCCAAATGGCCTAAGTAGAAATGAAATGATGGCTTGATGATGAGGACCTTGAGTGTGGGTTGTAAATCATCACAGTTAGGCCTCTAAAGCTTGAAAGTTCCACTTGATGCAAAACTTTAAGGAATGGTATTTTTATGCTAACCTTGAACTTAGAACTCTATGTAAAAATAGTTTTCATTATGATTGATTTCAAAAGTGTTGATGTTCATCTTTTAATCCATTTCTTTGAGCTTGATGATGAGGTTCAAGCTATAAGGTTGTCTTTGACACTTTGGCATAAAGAACTTAAAGTTCACTTTGTCTTGCTAAGATATATATATTGGGTTGAATTTATATTTCTCTAAAGTCTTGGAGGAGTTCTAGTAAAGAAATAAAATGAACTTGCATCCATGTTTAAGTTTATGCCTTGCACATCATGTTTACTTTTAATGTCATCACTAAATTCTCAAGAATAAATAAATGAACTTGCATTTCTCATGTTTAAATTCCAAGCTTGCATTTCATGTTTATGTTTCAAGTTGTCACTTAATCTCCAAAGATAATAAAAGATGCATCTCATATTTATTTTATGCTCTCACTTTATTTTATAATGGCTAAAAGAATCAATGCATAGCATGTTTATTATTATGTCATCACCTAAGAATCCTAGAGCTCAAAGACTTGCCCAAGTATCACAAGCAAAGTTGGAACCATAATAAGAACTCTAAAGCTCACTTTCAATTTCCTTAAGATTATTGGAGTCAAAGAATTCATTCTTTAAGAAGTCTTGAGTTTGGAGCTTAATAAGATGTAATAAGAATTCTTCTTCTTCACGGTTAGTGCGGACTATCGCCGCTCTGGTTTCTTATTTTTCTTTTATTAAGATTCTCTTCTCTCTCCACTTGGTCTCAGTGCGGACTCCGCGCTCAAGTTTCTTATTCATTTCAAGCACTTGCATCATGTTTAAATTTCAAGTCTTGCATATCATGTTTAATTTCCAAGTCATCACCTTAAATCTTAAAGATAAAGAAAGGGATTTGCATATTATGTTTATGATTCTAATTATCACATAAATCTCTAAAACTCAAGACTTGCTCCTTTTATCTCAAGTGAAAATTTTAATCATGAACATTCTTTCAATGTATAAATCGGCCTCATGACAAAGGAAGGCCTAAAGTCCTATGATTTCTTCAAGTTTAACAAAAAGAATTAGTTTCTAAAGGAGTTTTGAGGTTTTACAAATATTTTACGGTAAACTAGTATTACATGTGGACTTGAAATGTGACTTTAAGTAATTATATGAGGTTCATGATTCGGCCACTAATCTAAGTTTAGTACTACTGTATGATGATGATTTGATATGTTTATTATTGAGGAACAATTCTATGCATGTTAGAAGAGAACTAGCTACATAAAACAACCGTAAAATTAGGATTTAGCTAGTTTTTTATCCCTTTAAATTTAGTCCTGCCAAATCTATTTTAGTATGTAATAATTCTGTCTAAGATTGGTTAGCCATGAAAACTTTGGTAACAATTAGTATAGGATTGATCTCGAACACTAAAAAAATGAAATTAGCAACTAGAAAACGGTAAAAGCAAGATTTCTAGAACTCTAAAGAATGGAATTTATACATTCTATCCAAAACCCTTAGAAGTTATAAGAATATGGTTTTATTATGTTTAGATAAGTGAGAATGATTCATAATTGGTTTAGAAATTAATTTTAGCTTCATAGGGAAAAGGTAAAGAAAAAGGGTTAAAAACGCAACTTCTAGGACATCGTAAAACCTTGAGAAAGATTTACTGCTTATGCTGTCTCATATAGTTTAATAATGTTCTTAAGGCTTATAATTAATGGTAATAATAGTAATGAGTCCCTTAGATACATAAGAAATTAGTTTGATAATTAAGGTTACCCGATTTTAGAGTTCGGTTGTTTAGGAAACTTTATTGAGAATTTTAGATGACATCTTTTGATGCTTTAGAATGTTAGTTTATATGATGATGTAATGCCTATTGAGAATTTGATATTATTGAATGATTTCATGGCTTGCATGTTATAGTTGCTGTTGCAAACAATGAGAATGCTTATGCATAAAATATGAGAATATGTCATGATAATTATGAATGATGAGTTGCATTATGATATAACATGCAAAGACTTAATGGTGACTTAAAATTATGAGGAAATGATCCTTTGGACCCATCAACTATAGGTGGTGAAAAGGTGATCCTAAGAAAATGATCTTTTGGACTCATCAGACTATAGGTGGTGAAAAGGTAATTCTTGCCCCTAGCCCATTCTCTCAAAAGGGTAGAGTGGACTTTAACTTATCAAAAGGGATAAGTATATGCTAGTGACGACTAGTAAGGTATGAGCTCATAACCTAGATTACTCCTAAAAGGGTGGAGTATAGGGTGGCCCAGGAAAATGATGATGAAAGTAACTTTAAGTCACCTAAGGAACTAAGTAACGTATTATGTGATTATGATGTTCTTCTATGTATAGTATTTATGAGATGATGATGAGAAATATGATATTCTTCTATGCTTAGTACTTATGATATAATGATGAGGAATATGATGTGGTCTTATGCATAGCTATGTTATTATGATATGATGAGACATATGATAGGAAAAGTTCATTATAATTATGACATGCTAAGTTTATGATGCATTACAAGACACATGATTAAAACTAACGGACCTCGGTAAAGTATATTCCGAACTTAATAAATGAATCTTAGTATGCTCACTATTTCATAATAATCCCGAGGTTCTTGAGGACGATGATAATGACACGATGCATATGAGGTGAGTACCCTACTGAGATTCTTTTATAAGTTTCTCACTCTTTCTCTTTTTTCTTTCCATCTCGTCTTAGAAAGTAAAGGTGATGTTTGTGATTTCCATTGATGTTCTTACCTGGTAGATACACTTGAGCTTGTGAACCAACTTATCATCCTTGAAGAAACGTATCGCTAAACCTTGCACGTGAGCTAGAATATCTATCCCTATTTTTGGGGTATTATTATTAGGTGTCGTTAATGGATGTTCTTCCATCTATATTCTATTTATGTTTTGTTTGATTGACTACACCTAGCCTAACTCTGTTGGACAAATATCTATGTGTTATGTAATTATGGATGTCATATGATGGAGCCAATATGATGTGTTTTTCATGATATGCCCGTTGGTTTTCCGCTTTATCTTGATTATCGTTCACGCTACGCGAGGCTCAAGTTTTCAATCATATTTTTTTAAAAAAATGGCTCGTAATTTCATTAAGTATTTTCAAAGTATGGTTAAATAACTGAAGTAAAGAGTAAAGTCTAGTAATTAATCAATACGACTTAGGCGTGTTAGGTTAATTATTAGGGTGTTACATGCATTAAGTGAGTGAATACTAAAAGAAACCCATTTCGGAAGGATGATTTTGAAAGTTAAAAATGAATCTTTGTTATGTAATGCATGATCATATTTTTCTAATAAACCAAAGTGGTTGAGATGATGATGATGACATTTATAACTGTGTATTTGGGGATGCCCTGAAAATGTTATAATTCTCATCTTTTTATTTGTGTGTTTTCGTGTCATCTCCATATTTCTCAAGAGTACGATGAAGCTACATTAGGAGTTCATGTTTTGTAGTAGCTCAATGGCCGAAGACAACTATTAGTTTTCGCTTGAATATGCTTATTCTTGTAATATTGAAGAAGAGAGATGTAATAAAGCTCTTAGAGGAGCTACCTCTTATATTTGACTTTATATTAAATAAATACTTTGTCTCTTTTATATATTTTAATAGAATTATGAACTAGTTACCTCGAATTCGCTCCAATATGCTATAGCTACTTAAACAAGGTCCACTAAATTTATAAGTAACAACTCCTAAGTATAATGTCATGGCTTAAAGATGATGTTGCACTTGAGAAGGTGTTACATTATGGTATAGAGGTCATCCTAGTAGGACCTGAAGGATTGGAATAACTATGCCTCCAAGCATATTTTGTTATGTGTAGATAAGTCATGCCTTGAATTTTGTCTATACGATAGGATATAGGGTTTACATATGCATGATAGTCTAGTGGTGCCTAGTTAGTTATTATCACACTTAGCATAGTGTTGAGCCTGATCAACTTAATATCTTTTGTTTGGTGTGTTCAGGAACTAATGACAGAACTGTAACGTACTAGGAATAGGAGTGCTGAGTCGGACGACATGATGAGTACTTTCCATGAGATGGTTGCCGCTATGAGAACAAGCCGCAGTGACCAACTGGATGATGGAAAGATTAAATGAATGCAAAGGAGCTGGAGTTCGTGGCACTAAAGCAAGGATCCATGAGTATAGCAAAGTACATAGCAAAGTTTGATGAGCTCTGCAAATTTTCTAGTATTTATCAGTGCAATCCTGATGAAGCTTGAAAGTGCATGGAGTATGAAGGAGGTTTATGGAAGACACTAAAGCAGTTGTGAGTCTCTTAGGGATCAAAGATTATGCTACTTTGGTGAACGAGTGTCAACATGTAGAGGAGTCCAATAGGAAGCTATCCAATTTCAAGTTTGTGCAAAATAATGCTAGGAAAGGATTGGCACCATAGGGCATAAGGTTTAAGCCCGTCAACTGGGTCAGGGGAAGATTTCTAACAAACAACAATTGAGGGAAACAACTGCAATCATCAAGACTAGTGGTAGGACAAGGATGCCCTACATATGGGAAAAATCATGGAAATAAGCCTTGCTGGACAACACAATTGTTTGCTATGGATGTTGGAAACCAGGACATAAGGCACATAAGTGCCCTAACAAGAAGAATCAGGCTCGTCTCCAGGCCACAACACCAGGGCGCGATTTTACTCCGACTGTTTAGGAAACTTCTTAATCTGCAAATTCGATCCAAGGTAGGGACATTTTTACTACCTTATAGGATTTTATTGAATTGTTTGAATTATGTGTAGATTTCATCTTTGATTTATGAAAACTATCTTTGGAAATCAATTTCAAATGAATTTTAAGGACAAAATTTCTTTTTAAGGTAAGTGGTAATATAACACCTCAAAATTTATTCAAAAAATTAATTTGAATTTTATTAGTGAGAATTTCAAAAATCTCCTCTTAGTAATGATGAGACGGCCCAATGGACGAGTTGAAAAAATAATTCGAGGGCAAGTATAATGATTTTTAGGCCTGTAGATGAATAGTAGCTTTTGAACTTGGGCCAAGGATGTCCAAGGTCAAAGGAAGCTAAACCCGAGGACCGAAATAGAGTATTAGGCTTAGGGCCCACATAGAGTATTAGGCTCTGAGCCCACGTAAAGATATTTTAATTTTTTTCAAGTACAGTATTTTACCCGTTCGGTAGAGTTTTGATGTGCAATTTTTAACATTGTAAAAGTTACTTGGTGGGTAATCTCTACCAATCACATTTTTCCAAGTGTATAGCATTGATTAAAACTTGGAAAGCAAATTTAATATTGGCCTTTTATTTATCATTATTTTGCTTGGGAGCCAATATTTCATTCTGTTCGGAGAATTTCAATGTACGTATTAACACCAAAAAAGCTACTTGCTCACCAAGTTAAAGTGAGACACTTATCTTGAGCCAAGTGGATGGTCAAGATTCATTCTTTGACCAACAAATCAATCCTAGTCATTCATATCATTTTTTTTTTCTAAAAGAAAGAAAAAAAATCTAAACCTTATCTACCTAATTACTAAACCTAAACTAAGATAAGTATAAGCCACCAACCTTATCACTCCACCATCATCAAATTCGGCTATGAAGCAAGAACACAACCCTCCATGATTTTTTATAGGATGAAGTTAACATCTTAAGGTAATTCCATGATTTTTCTTGAGTCATTTTGAAGACTTTTACTATTTTTGAAAAATAAAAACGAAGACTATTGGGGTTGTTGTCTAAACAACCAATTCTAAAGCTCTGAATTTGTCTAATATTGTTATAGCAAATCATCGAATTTTAACTTGAAAATTTTACAGAGTGTTGAGGACATATTGAAGTCCAACCCTGGATTTTTGTAGGATTTTATATGTTTATTTGATATGGTAACAAAATTGAGAATTCAGGCTATTGGTTGTAATCAAGAGGTTTCTGACCTTCAAATTTGTACAATTTGTTAACATAGCTAGAGGGCTTGTTTTGCCTTAAAATTTTTACAGGATCTTAGGGACACATTGAAGTGTCATGGATAATTTTTGTAAACTTTAATTTGATTGTTTGATATGCAAACTAATTTTTACTACATAGGTGTGCCAAAGTGCTGGAATTTTCTCAATGCTTTGAATTGATAATATAATGGCATTTGATTCTAGTATGACATGAATATTTGATTGTGAATATTTGAGTATGTGACTTGTGATATATAAATGTATGCTAGAAGAAGTAAAGATCGGTTTATGAGGCATGATTGAAATTACTTGTAAATGAATGCCTATATGTGCTTTTTGCATGTATTTGGAAAAAGAAAAGTAAATGATGCATATATATGTGACAAAAGAGAATATATGAACTTCAATCGTGCATGTCTTCATATGGGCAAAACAAGCAAGACTTGTGTTAAATAAGAGGAAGGCAAAAAGAGGAACTACCTTAGAGATATTATGAGTTGATAGAAGTATCGATTAGGAATAAATCTGTGAGATGTGGGAGTAAAATGAAGTTCAATAATCACGTATAGAAATAGCTTAGTTAATAAGAACTCTATTGCCCATATGTGATGTTATCTAGTACAAATACCATTTGGTATGAACTAAATCTTTCTTATGTCAATGAAAAGAAAAAATACATGAAATTAAGTTCTTTGGCCACAAGTAAAATTAGGGCATTTTAAGATAATTTCACTGCATTTATCATATGCATACTCATGTTATTTTGAATTATTTGCCTATGATGATTTACTATGTATTTGAGCATTATGATATATGTGCATTAAGTGAGTGAATGCTAAAGGAAACTCACTTCAAAAAGATGATTTTGAAAGTTAAAAATGAATCTTTGTTATGTAATGCATGATCACATTTTTCTAACAAAGTCGGCGATGATGATGACATTTATAACTGTGTATTTACGTCCTATTGAGAATTTTATAATTCCACCCATGTTTGTGTGTTTTCGTGTCATCTCCATATTTCTCAAGAGTGTGATAAAGCTGCATTCATGGGAATTCATATTTTATAATAGCTCAATGGCCGAAGGCTACTATTATTTTCACTTGAATATGCTTAGGCTTGCAGTATTTAAGGAGACAAAAATACACTCATAGTAGAGCTCCCTCTTGTATTTAACTTTGTATTAAATAAGTAATTTATCTCTTTTTATATATTTTAATAGAATTACGAATTAATTATTGGTCAATCGCTCCAATACGCTATAGCTACTTAAGCAAAGTCCGCTAAATTTATAAATAACAACTACTAAGTATAATGTCATTTAAGAATAATGTTGCACTTGGAAGAGTATTATACCACGAGCTTTAACAGGTGGCCACCTATTGTTGTGGTGGTGCTGCCATCATTATTGTCCATCATCGCGACCTCTGGTCTTTGTGGGGATGAAGACAAATGCTCCCCCAAAAGGCAACTGACGCAGGAATACATGTGCAAACCATTTGGGGAAAAGGGAAATTAGGGCTACTAGTATCAATATGATTTTAGTTTTTAATTCTAATTTCTTTTTATTCTTATGGGCTTTTGGGCTGGAAAAAAAATGAATTCTTTTATTAGATATGTTAACTTTTTGGGAAGCTATTTTGAGTAAGTTGCATTGTTCATGTCAACAAGCCCGATTCTTTCTTTTATCAAGTCCAGCTTCCACCCTAAAAAGAAAGTCTAGCTCATTTTATTTTGCCAAAATAAAGATTACTTCTATAGATTATATAATTTTGATTAGACAAAGTTTAGCTCATTATTATTTCATAACATATATTTTATTTTATAATTTTATATATTTATATAAATATAAATTTTATTATATACCGGTACCTCATTCGGTTCGATGTCCAATCTGATTTTCAGAATCTTGTTATTAACAGGAATATATGGATGGTGTTCCTCTAAACTAATTGACCTTAATTCAATCGGTAAAGAAAAGCTGGACTACGCTCACATGAGCAGATCATCAAGAAAAGGGCTGCTGAATGGTAACTTGATAACTCCACAAGCCACTAGTAGTGATATAGCCCAAATTGGTAGTATCCACCTAAAAACAAACATCAGAATTCTTTTCCCTGCAATAATTCAAATAATTAAATAAAGGTTACAACCAAAAAAAGAAATTTAATTAAAGGAGAAAGAAAAATAATTCTTAAGGACTGGTCCATATTAGGATTATTTACAACAGACGAAAACAAAACAGAAAGTTATGGTGTTAGCGCTAAACACACAGGAATAACTTTAATAAATCTTCAGTAGCACATGTTATAGTTGACAATGAGGGACAAGTAAAAAGTGATGACATTTGGGGTGTGTTTAGTATGTGAGTGAAAATAGGAGGGAAAATTTCATGGATTAGATTCATGCATCCAATTAAAACAATTTATTAGAAAATAAGAAAACAGTACTGAAGAGGATAGTACAACCTCACTAAATTAAAAATGACAACTAAATCTATAAGAATAAATCATGCAATATGCTAATCCCTTTGTAATACTACTATTGACCAGACCATGTAAAGAGAACTGAAACGATGCAAAAAAAGTAACCGTATCCTAAATAAAATCAACAATCGAAGAGGAAAATTTTCTAAAATTCATCTCCAACCAAATTAATCAAAGCGCCATAAAAACCAAGAATCTCCATATGATATTTGCTTCTTTATCAGAATAACATACATTTGGTTTTGTTGCATAGGATAAAAGTTAGTTGAAATGAGAAGTCTGACTGAAATGCTTTCATATAACCTGTTGCCACAATAGCAAGAGTGAGAAAAACTTACGGGGCACATCTGCATCTGCAGCCTAGAAAAGTATATGAACCCATCTGGGGGTATAGATCCCTCATGCAAAACACATATGAAAGTGTCAAGTGTAAATCACCACCATTGATCTTTTATTTTTAAAAAACTAAAACATACACATGAAAAAAAATTAAAGATGAGGATTTACACTTGACCCTCTCATATGTACTTTGCACATGAGAGGAAAACATGGTGAATCCATACCAATCCTACTGTGTTGTGGGCCAAATCCTAAATGCCTAATAATTTGCAGTGATTCTTTTTCAACTCCTCTAAAGGCTGTAACAATACTAATTTTCAATTGCCCAAGTTGGCCTGATGTAATACGGAATCCCAAGATAGGAAATGACCAAGATACAAACTAGTAATGAGCTAGTATTAAAGCAATGGAAAGAACCATAGTTATTAAACTCAATCAATGATCGACTCCGTCAAGGTAACGGCTCATTGGATCATTGGTTCAACGTAAAGTCACTAGTTGAATTGATTAACCAGATTTAATTAAATAAATATATAAAAATACAATATAATTCAAATTAGTATGTAACATATATTATCATTGACACACTATAACACAACTTGTATGATTTGGTGGAAGTGGAGTGTGCTTCCATCCCTCGCACCGGGTCCGAATCTCATCAGCCCATACTTTTGAGATTATGAAATTTCTACACTCAAAACAAGTTTTCAAAACCCAATTCATAGCCAAATTTGACCAATTAATAAAGGGAGCAATAAGAATGAGTTCAGAGAATAAGAATGAGTATATTCAAAAGGGACAAGAGAGAAGAATGAGATAAGAAAGTAGAGAGAGAGGGAAGGAGGGAAGGGACTTTCAAAGGGAAAAAAGAGTCCTTGGGCTATTTGGGCCCATTTGATCCATTACAAAGGGAAGTAGAGCTTCTCGAGCATTGGAAGGGCTGATAGAAAGCTTATGATATTAGGTTTCTATAGGAAGGAGGGCTCTGCTGATCTGTACATATTTGGGAAGACCCATTGATTCTTGAACTAATTTGGAACAAACTACAAATCCAGGCCCCAGTTCTGACACAGGTTTCATGAGTCTCAAATCTTGTTGACCAAAATAGTTAAACTTGTGATGCTCCCCCATGGAAAAATAGCTTTCCCCTAAAAGAAGAAAGGCTATCTTAAATATCTATCTTCAATGGCCAAAATCCAAAGAGAGATATCATGTGCCATTATGAGCTGCTTGTTTGGAGCTATACACATAACAGAGAATCTAGTCTCATGTCAAGGCATCACATCCTTTGGGATAGGAATTAATTTACAAACCCCTTCCTCTCCAAACTCAAACTCGCAAATACGAGGTTTTTCATCCACTTACACCATCTATACACATGAACTCTGGAGAAAATGCAGAACTTTACAAGTCACATGGACAACATCACTACAAGTACAATAACATTCATTTATATGAGGAAGATACCCCTGGTGTCGTCGACTACCTGTATGGGAGAATGATGAAGCTTAGGATGGAGAAGAAGGAGGTCCTCCATGGAAGATTGGGCTCCTGAAGCTTGTGCTTATTTGAAAGCAAAGAGAAAGATAGTGAAGAGGAGGAGGAGGAAGAAGCCGATGATGAAGGTTAAGATACCTATAATCTGAGGAAGAATTGGAGCTGGAAGTAGTGATGAAAAGGACGTGCGATGGACTCCTGCAAATGAGCAGAGGGAGAAGATCTCAAAGCCATCGGAGAGCCTTGGACTCAGAACAATTGACCAAACTTGCGTTGCTGGAGCGTGGGTGCTCGCTCATGCTAACTGAGCTCCCATTGCTAGAGCCATCGGATCAGAGGCTACTATGACAATCATGCCAAAGAGGAGACTGTGGGGAAACTCACCGCTGCTTGACAGAAGCTTGACCATCGCCTTGACCGTTGAAACCACCAGACTGTCGGACTCAACCTCGTCGGCGGAACGAGAGGACATGAGGCATAATTGAGCTTGGCTTCACGCGTACAACAATTCAGCTCCCACGTCCCAAACCACTATAGCCACCCGATTCGAAAATTGCTCCCGCCGTCACAACGGAGGCTTCCGAGAGGATAGAAAGACGACCTATTAGCGGTACGACTTAAGTAAAGAAAGGAGAGGAGCATGCAACGATGGAGGAGTTTCGGGTTTCAAGATGCTGACCCAACTACCTCCACCAAAGCTGTCAGACTCACTACCACGTACGATGGACATTGGGATAATGGCGGAGAAAAGCCAGTTGTGGCCCCAATTTTCCGGATTTGGATCCTTTAAAGTAATGATCTCACTTTAGAGAGTAAAGTGAAAAGTTTTACTCTTAGATCAATAGAGTGAAAAGAGGCCCACATCTAATTTTATTTATCTAAAGCTAAAACTTCCAAATCCAATTTTCCCTAGCAGCTCCAGCGCACACGGGAAAAAGATGGAATGAGGGAAGGGAGAAAACCCCAGAATTTGGATGAAGACCTAAGCCTAATTGACCTAATGGGCCAAACCCATATGTTGGAAAGTAATTGTAAGGATTCTTATGAAGAGAAGTCTGATGACCAGTTCGTGGGTCAAGCCTAGCAACATGTAAACATTAGAGTCTTAATTAGTAGAACAGGAGAAATCGGGCTAAGACTTTATTTAAGCTTAATAGGGTAGATCCAACTTGTTAGAAAGGAAACACGTTCCAATTGGAAGGAGGCTGGGAATAAGGGTGTTGCACCAATAAAGCTCAATAATGAAAATGGGGTAGACGTGGCATTGCAAGAGTTGGTTCAAATGCTGAACCAAACAAGCCAAGCCCAAATCAGTAAGATTCATATTGAAACTATGGAATTTTACCACCAGAATAAATTTGCTTTGCTATTTTGTCATGTGAGTCTTATCAATATATCATATGCGTAAAATGATGGGGAGGGTTGGGTACAGGAAAATTTGAACTCACCTAGCTTGGAAGGATCCATATCGAGTTCAATGATGCAAGCATAGGGAAGCATATTTCTGATCAAGGTTAATTGGAAATTATTAAATGCATGGGAAATACAAAGAAGAAGGATAACAAGGCTATTATTGCAAAAAGAGGATGCTTCTGGCTGGTCTAATGACATTAGCATGGAAGTAGATTTTGGGGTATTGGTTTACTTGAGAGAGGAAGGTGTTTGTTCTCTTGCTACCTCTTTTGATAACCTAGAAAATGATGCAGAAGCCTCTATGTAGAAAATTGATATTTACCAGGTGTCTTCTAGTGACATGAAGATAGTTGGTTTTCAGCCTTTGAGTAGCAAGGTCGATGATTGCTTACTGGGCAGTGATCCTAAAGGCTCTGAAATACTTGAGTGCCCTTGATGGGGGTGGGGATATCATTGCAGTTGAGGGATCCAAATGTATAGTGGGTGACCTTAGCAACATTTTCATGGGAGAAGAAACAGGGGGCAGTCATAGGCAAGATGTGCTGGCTCATTTCAAAAGACGATGAACGATGTTGCAGCAAAATTAATGAAAAACTTTCTAGAAGAAGCGAGCACTGAAACAATTATGTCAACACGACCTACTGCTATGATTGCCACACAACTAGAAAATGATTTCACACTTGAGTTGGATGCAAAAGTAGTGCTGAATATTGTTGTCACAAAGGGAGAGACTATTCGAGGGAGTGTTGCAGTGTTGCTGATCAGAATTTTTTGCAAATTGCAAGTATTATGCAAGGGCAGTTCCTCAACTTGTTCCTCATAGCCATTCTACAATTGTGGTCTTTGAAATTTCTGTCAATCAAGGCATAAGGCCTCTCTGTTGATCTCTTGGGTGCACCAAGTGGTAGAACTATCATCAAATCCATGGGACCCGGGCAAACAATCAACAATGCAAGCTCACTTTCCTTCTTTTTCAAGATATGGGGTCTAGGAGGAAGTCTTTCTTCAGCACTATGGTTTTTCCTTTCCACACATCACCTTGAGGACAAGGTGATTCTTTTAGTGAGACTATTGTTAGGGACCGAGCCAATACATAATTGGGCTTTACTGTAATTACTGAAGTGAGAATTGAGAAAGGAAGAATAAGTGACTCTCCTGTAACCAATTGTGCTGAGCTGAGAGAGAGAGAGAGAGAGAGAGAGAATATGAGGAATTGGAGGGAAATTCTTTATGGGTAGAGAGGAGAGACTATAAAGGAGGGGTGGTATCATAAGGGGGATAATCAAATTGTCAGGATTAGGCTGGAAGAGTTTAGAGTCTCTAATCTCTAGCCATTTACACACATAGTACACACAGGGAGTAGTACTCATCTTTTATAGTAAATTCTTACAGCTTTTGCAATCTATGTCTATCTTCTATGGCTTGATACCTATCAGGTGCATGGTAGAGATAAGCCTATCAATTTTCCATGCTTAAAGAGCAAAGGACTCTTGTACGAGGGATTTAAGGTTTGATCCAATGTTACTCTTCGGATATTGTATGCCAAACCTTGTGGATGTTCATAACTTTTAAATTCATAAGACAAACCCATTTATCTTATTTTACAGGCTATACAGCCTGGTTCATCAGAATGAGTTTTGCTTCCAGAACAAAGAACTTACCCTTGGATAGTATCAAGAGGATTATCTACACTATTTAGTATTTTAGTATCAAGAGGAGTATCTACACTATTTTAAAGAAGCAAATTGACATGATCGTATCACTAATCACCTATTTTCAAACTAAAATCTATCATCTCCATCCACATGCTACCCACTTGAAAATTAACGTTGATGGTTCTTATACATGGTTACCAATTGGTCAAGCATTGGAAGTAATCGTCAGACATTTCTCAGATAAATAGGTTGATGGTTTTACTTGCAGGTGTGTCAGAACATCTGTGAGCAGCAAAAGATTGCCCAATGCCCAATCTTTCTGTAAGGAGTTCATTACTTGAAGCTGTGACTTCCTTTTCAAGAAAACCAACGACAGTAAAAACAGATTCACTGAAATTGCTTGAGCAAAAAGAGCTCTCCTGAAGAAGTTTTTATGTTAAAAGCCTTATAAGCTCCTATCACTCCATTCCCTCCCTCAACAATTCCATAAACAGGCTCACCTATCCAAAGAGGAATTATGTCTTGTGAATTGGATCTTTAGACTTAAACTCTCTATGTATAGCAGCATCGTTTAGACTGAATCCCTTCGAACCTAGTGATTATTTAGTCTGTTTTCTTGTAGTATTACAGTTTCTCCTGGTTATTTTTTCATGTTGTGTTATGTATGTGTATTTATGTCTGAAGGCCCAAAAACTAATGCAAAAGATCTGCAATTCCAGCTAATCCCTGAATTTCCTCAATGCAATCTCACTGTTGCCCAACCCATGCAAAACGTTGAGCTGACTCAATTTTTAAATTTCTTAATTTTCCCAAAACACCTCAACTAGTAATTCATAATTTGTCTTTACTCTTTAGCAAGTTACAGGAGAAACCACTCTACATACTTATTCTATGCAACTTGGGTAAAAATAGTGCAATAAAAAACTGAGATATGCTTGCTCCCCAAATTTCGGTGCATGAAGTGTCAGTTTTTTTATTGGGTGTCATATAGAGTAAAATCTTCTCTCATACAAGAGACCAGGGAGTGTTCTTGTTCAGACACGAGGATATACATAGAGTAAGTCTCCCTGCATAGTGAACTCCATCCAAGAACTTCTCAAAGACATTTAAAAGCAGAAAATTTGAAAAGCGTTCCAGGAAATTTCCTCACTTTTCCAGAAACTAGAACATAAGAGACAGGTGCTACGAAAAAATCAAGAAAAAATGTGTTACCGGCAGAGCGAAATCTACTCTCAGTATTGGTAAGCAGCCACTCCCCTGTTGTCCTCAGCTTCTTCTCCACCGGCCCTTCAAATGCTTTGCCCAAGAACAAGTCGAACACAGACTTCCTCAGGTCCGAATCTCTTCCATCATCACCAAAAAAGAAAAGAAAGGAACAAATCAAAACAAAGATTCAAAGCGGCGTGAAAGCCTGAAGCTCTGTTCTGCAAATGTGTTGTGAATGAAACATGAAGGGAAGAAGAAGCACAGCATGCCTGGGTTCGCCGTCTCTGAAGCTTCCAGCACCAACAACGCGTTCGATTTGTATTACAGAGGGCTGTGGTGGTCGACGGCGAAGCTTGCTTCTGGGCAACGAAGGTATGGTTTTCGTGGTGTGAACAGAAGGACTATGACTAGGAGCATTGTTTTTCTGTTCAGGTGAAGAATCGCTGTTCGACGGAAGGGTGGCATGAGCAACAAAGGTTTTGTTTATCGAAATATTAGATAAGCAAAACATGGTGAGTGAATCTCTGCTCTATTCTGTTCTCTTCTGGTGCCTGCTCTTTAATTTTACGGTTGCTGATAATTGATAGAACGTTCTCCTCCCACTTTCTTTTTTTTTAATTCCTTTTTCCTTTTTCTTTTGGTTTTTGATCAGAGAACATGTAGGACGTTCAGCGCGGATAAGATAAAGCAAGGCTGAAAATGACTACAGCACTTCCCCCCTTTTTTTCTCCCTTTACATTGTGTTATTGTGTTTGGACTTTGGATATTTGTTTTAAGGCTCCCGATTCCTTGATCCCCCCCCCCCTCTCTTTGGGATCAAGGTTTGTTCCCTCACTAAACACTATTAATCTTCTTATTATTATTTAATATTTTCATCTTTAATTCTTGTTGCTGCCCTCCCCAACAGCCTATTGTCTCCACCACCATTCCAGCCTCATCCTTCACCTCATTACGGGTCTCCTCTCACTCCTTGTAACGACTCGTTTCTTTTAGTATTATTTGTGATAAAATAATTAAATATAAATAATTTATAGGAATTTTAAAAATTTCAACACAAGTTATGATCACAATAATATGATAATTCTGTAAAAAATAATTTAATATTATTAAAAATTTAATATAATAATATTTTAATTGAGGATATAGAATAAGGCCCTAAATGATAAAAGGACATAGATAAAAATAAGGATAAGGTTAAATAGATATTTTTAACCTGGTAAAGATTCTTTCCAGTGTTTGAAAACTTTTAATGAAATGGAATTGAATTGAATTATTAGGAATTGAATCATGTCAAGAATTAAATTGAATTTTTATGTTTGAGATGAAATCAGTAAATTAAATAATTGAATTCAATTCATTTGATTTGGAATAGGTTAAAAACAAATAAATTTAATTATTTTTACTATTTTATCCTTCATTAATAGGTTGAGACAAAACATTATATTTAAGTAAGATTATTTTTGATATTTCCATTTGTTGAAATTCAATTCTCACAAATATAGCCTTTGAATCTAATTTCAATTCCTTAGTTTTGGTGAGTTTAATTCCAGATGAGAATTCAATTCTTCATAAGTTGTTTCCAAAGCATCAAATTAATTCAATTCCTTGATGAAATTGAATTCTAAACTTCCAAACGCTCTTATGTCAATTCGGGTATTGAAATGGTAATACAAATACACCGAAACTAGTATAAAACTGGATATTATTAGATCTCAATAATTTTTATTCAGGACAATCAAATAAACATACACATTTTCAATATAGATACAAGACAAATTGATCCAAAAATAGTTACACGAATTCTTTCTCTCCAAGTAATGATTTTCTATATAAACAAAAAATTAGAAAAGGCCATATTTTCTTTTCCTTTTTCTGGCAACTTTCACGTTGTTTCTTTTTTATCCTTCACTATCTCTATTTCTTTTGCTTGAAACTCCATCAAACCACCAAATATTTGAAGGCTACACTTAGATAAACACTTAAACTAGCTCCACAACACTTCTTCTACATCAAACTCAAGCCAAAACCTTCTTTTGCCCTTCAAATATATCCAAACAGTAGCATATATGGGTGCTGGAAAATGGGTCTAAAGCCTTAGTTAAAGGAGAAAAAGCTAGAGGAAAGTTTAGTGAAAGGCTTGGAAGAAAGATAAGAAAGATTATGTCTATTGCTTATGATTGTTTAGCGATTTTTGCTATATAAACTCTCAAGAGGTGTTTGAAATTATGTTTGTGAAATCTGAAATTTATTTCAAGATGCATATATGTATATATATATATATGAACTTAATAGATAAAAAAGGATGCAATAGATAAAAGTCTTGTGGATTGATTAAATTGATATAAGAGATTTATTAAGTAAATGAAAAGATTTTTTTGATTCATAGAAGAAAAAGCTTGAAGTTCACCTTACAAGCTAGGTTTATTTTCCTCGAAATTTATAAGAATTACCACACAAGGAGTTTTATAATTTTCTGATAATATAATATCTCATAAAAGTTTAGTAGACTTTGCAAAAAAAAATCTCTAAAGTCTTAACAGATTTTATAGAAAAATATTATAAAAAGTTTAGATTTTACCAATAAATCTCATAAAAATTAAAGAGAATTTTTATAGAGAAGTTTCAAAAGAAGTTAGAAGATTTTAAAGAGAATGGTCTCAGTAATTTAGAGACTTAACAAATAAAATCTCATAAGAGTTAAGGAAGTTTCAAGGAAATCTCAAGGCAAAAGCATGAGAAAGAGAACTATTAAGAAGATATTTTGCTTAATAATTATAAGATTTCCTAAATAAAGATTAAAGATTTTTTTTATGAAGAAAAACTTAAGAAATAAGCTTTATGTAATATTAATTACTTCATTGTAAGCTCATGGATTCAAATTGTGATCTATCAAGTTGTAGTACGTGGTACTACATTGTTTGTACTATCAGGTTGTAACATGAGGTGTTACATCGTTGTGATGAAAGTGATTTATTGAGAATAGCATGCTATGTGAATTGTGATATATAAGGTTGTAGTAGACGTATTACATCGATTTAATTATATAAGGTTGTAATTAGGTGCTACATCATTAACAATACATCAGATGAGAAGTATCAGGATCCTATGAGTTCTATTATCAACCTAAATTTTACTAATAAAATTAAATTTTACTAATAAAATTATGTCAAAGAAGTAATGTGTAACATCCCTATTGCTTTATGGATTGACAACTTGTCCAAAAATCAACATGGGTCTTTTCAACATGCTTTGCCCTCTCATACACTTGCTGAAAACTTCCAGGAGGTCACTAATCTCAAAATTACTCCAAGTCAAGCATGCTTAACGTGAAGTTCTTTTGTAATAGGCTACTGAAAAGAAGATGTATCTTTGTTGGCATAGATAGTACTAATCAATTCATATAAGTCATCCTCAACTGTATAGTCCCATACCTCTGCAAGCCTCGATCCCTCTCATTCTGGTGTGTAATCGGTTCATTTATGTACCCCTTCACTTAGAGGCCTTACTAAAAGCCACTATTTGTTTGTGCCTTCTTACACTAGTGATCACTCCCTCCCTGACCGAGCATTACATGTCCACTAGCTTCCGCTTGGTTCGTCCAGGAACCACACCATATAGGAAAGGTGCAAGCTCTGATACCATTTGTAACATCCCTGTTTTTATGGATTGACAACTTGTCCCCACAAACCAACATGGGTCTTTCAACGTGCTTTGTCCTCGCTCACACTTCCTGAAAAACTTCCAGGAGGTCACCCATCCCAAAATTACTCCAAGTCAGCATGCCTAACCATGGAGTTCTTTTGTAATGGGCTCCGGAAGAAGATGCATCTTTGTTGGCATAGGTATACCAATCAATTCATATAATTCATCCTCAACTGTATAGTCCTATACCTATACAACCTCAGGATCCCTTAATTCTAGTGTGTAATCGGTTCATTCATGTACCTCTCCTTAGAGGCCTTGCCAGAGGGCTCTTTGTCCGTGCCTTCTTCAGCGATCACTGACCTCCTCATCAGGGTGTTACATAAACGCAAAAAAAAAAAATAATAGCAGGAATGAGAATTGAAGATTCCAATAGGAAAATACTAGTCTACTACACAAGTGATATTGACATAGTATTAAAATAATTAAAGTATCTTCGATTTCTTTTGAAATAACTAGCTTGCTTATTCACTTTCTTAGTTAACATAGTATTATGAGTACACTTATGCTTGAGAATAAAAAGATCATGGGATTCGTAAAATAATTACTCGGTATTCTAATTGTTTACATAAAGGTTTAGATAGTTAGTATCATTATTTCTTGTGACTTAATTTTATTAGATAATTTTAAACTTAATGGTAGAACTCATATGACTCTTCTTGATATACTTCTCTATGGATCGTCCTGTCAATAAATGTAATTGTTGCGTTACAACCTCATATAGTTCACTAGATGGAGTACGTCTACTACATCTTTTATTGAATAGCCTCGCTATTCTTCATACATCCTTTCTCATAATGATGTAACACGTCATGATTACAACCTGATATAGTTCTAAGGGCGTAGTACGTCTACTACTACCCGTGAATCCATGAGCTTACCACTAAGCAATTAATATTACATAAAGATTATTTCTTAAGTTTTCTTTCTTCGTATGAAACTTTATCATTTATTTAGCAAATCTCATAATTATAAAGTAAAATCTCTTTTTAATAGGTCTGTATCTCATACTTTTACTTTGAGATTTCCTTGAAATCTCCTTAACCCTTATGAGATTTTCTTTACTAAGTCTCCTTAATTACTATGAGACTATTCTCTTGAAAATCTCCTGAAGTCTTATGAGATATCTATTCAAAAATCTCTTGGAGTTTTATGAGACATTCTGTAGTCTTATGGATATTTTTTTAAATTCTCTCTTTAATTTTTATGATATTTATCGGTAAAATCTACTAAACTTTTATGAGATTTCTGAATAAGGCTAAACTGTTACAAGATTTTTCTATAAAATCTACTAAGTATTATGAGAATTTTCTATAAAAGCTGTTAGACTGTTACGAGATTTTACTCAAAATCTACTAACTGTAATGAGATTTTCTTGGAAAATCTGCTAATCTCTTATGAGATTTTATATCATCAGAAACTTGTAAAACCACTTGCGTGATAATTCTTATAACTTTTAAGGAAAATAAACCAAATTTCTTGGGTGAACTTCAAGCTTTTTTTTTCTATGAATCAAAATCTCTTCATTTACTTAATAAATCTCTTATATCAATTCAATCAATCCACAAGGGTTTTCTCCATTGCATCCTTTTTCATCTATCAAGTTCATATATATATATACACACCTCTTGAAAATAATTTCAGATTTCACAACATAATTTTAAGCATATATCAAGAGTTTATTTAGCAAAAATAACCAAACAATCACAAAGTAATAGACTAGAATCTTCTACCTTTCTTCTAAACCGTTTGCTAAACTTTTCTCTAGCTTTTTCTCCTCTAACTAAAGCTTTAAACCCATGTTCCAACCTTTCTATATGCTGCTGTTTGGACATATTTGAAGTGGAAAAATAAGGTTTTGGCAAGAGTATGATGTGAGGAAATGTTCTTGAACTAGTTTATGTGTTTATCTAAGAGTATCCTTTAGAAATCTGATGGTTTAATGGAGTTTCAAAGAGAAAAACTTGAAGATGGAAAAGAAGAAGAAGGAAACGTGAAAGCTGGAAGAAAAAAGAGTGAAATATTTTCTTTTTGCTTTATATAGAAGGATCAATGAGACTACATAGTGTTCCTTTTATTATAATCTTAGGCTGAGTTTTCATTTCACCTTAAGATTTTTGGCAGTTCTGAAAGCTTTCGGAAGAAATGCAGAGAGCATGTGTGTTGGAACATTGTGGGAATTAGGACGGCTATCAACCATTAATCAAATTCTCCTATGACAACAGCTATCACACAAGTATTATAATGGCTCTTTATGAAGCTCTATATGTAAGGAAGTGTCAATCGCCTCTATGTTGGTATAAATAGACAAGAGTAGTCTTTTGGGACTAGACCTCATCCGATAGATGTCGAGGAGGAAGATTTAGTAAGATTTTGACTGCTCAAGGGACACAAGAGCTATGCTAATAAAGGGAAGGTATGTAGAATTCCTAGAAGGAGAGTGTGTATTTTTTAGAGTTATCCCTATGCCCTGGATAGGCAAAGCCATTAAAATCTAGAAAACTAAATCCTCATTTATAGGTCCTTTTAGATCCAAGGTGGTGCAGGTTTAGTGGCATACCAGATAATTTTGACTCCATGCCTGTCAAAGCTTCACGATTTTTTCCATGTGCCAAAACTTTGAAAGTATAACTGATTCTTGTCATATCCTAGAGTTGAATCCCTGGGGCTATGGGATGACTTGTAGTTGAATTACCACCTATACAAATAGTAGAAAGAAATGTGGAACAACTTCTGTAACATCCTCCCAAGTACAACATCCGTCTTAAGCCATGACATCAAGGCTGGTATGTTACTTATAAATTAGTGGACCTTTCTTAGATATCTTTAACAGTTCGACTAATTCGTGTAATAACTAAGTCGTAATTCTAGTAAAATACATAACAAAGAAACCAAAACATTTATTTAATACAAAGTACAAAATACAAAAGGGAAGCTCTTCTATGAGCTTTAATACATATTTGTCCTCTATTACACTTACCAACATAACATATGACTAAGTACAGTAAAGTAAAAATATATATATTAACTACTAAACTACTTCATTGGCTCTTCACGTAGCAGCACCATTGTCTCTGATCTGGAGGCGAACACGGGAACACAACAAGCAGGGGTGAGAATTATACAATTCTCAGTGGTATGCAAAAATACATAATCATAATGTCATCGTCATCGTCCAAGCCACTTTGGTTTATAGGAAAATGTGATCATCCAGATATATTAAGTATTCATTTTAAAGTTCTAAAATCATCCTTAGAAGTGGGTAGCTTTTATTATTCAATCACATATCATACTACTCGACATCATATAAACCCTATCCTGCTAAATCATAACTTAACATATTGGCCTTAATATTGCTACTAAAATCCTTCACTTAGCACTTAAGATAAAAGACTACTTTAGGGTAATAGATCGCATTTTCACTAAGCTCATTCCTATGCCTGATCATTGGATTTACTTTCTCCAATTCTCCTCCAACCTATTCCTAGTCAGGTTTACTTTTCTCGACTTAATTCAAGGGTAGTCAGGTTTACTTTCCCAACAGTGATTTACTTTCCCTGACAATTGGATTTACTTTCTCCAGCCCAAGAATTAGAAACCTTATGCTTTTCTTGGTAGTTAGGTTTTACTTTCCCCAACTAGTCAAGTTTACTTTTCACTACGGATTTACTTCTCAGCCAGAAACATAATCTTATGCTTTCTTTAGCATATGACAAATCGTAATAAGCAATCATATCTATGCGTGCCTAACCTCATCAATAAGTTCACATGCTTAATTATTTATATTCATATCCTTGTGCTCATGTCATACTAGTCCAGGTTGCCATTATTTCATCAATTCACAACATCAATTCATTTTCAGCATAATGGTAGATTTTACTTATTCATAGAACAATTTATTTGCACATCAAAAATTCAAGTCAGAGGCTATAAAAAAAATTATCCAAGACACTTCAATGTGTCCACAAGGTTCCCTAAAAATTTCAGAGTAAAAAGATTTCTCTAACTATGTTAAAAAAATTACACAAATTCTGGATACTAAGAAAGCCCTTAACCTTAGCTAAACCGAAATACATAATTTTTAGCCCTAGCAAATGATTGAATTAACTCAAAAGAAAAATCAGAGTTGAACGTCAACATGTTATAAAAACTATGTAAAAATTTCAAAATAAAAATCAATCATTTGCTATGTTAAAAAAATCAGCAAAATTCACAGCTCTAGTTCTAATAGTCAAGACAACATGGAAACCATTTTGGTTTTTGATTTTTTTAAGGCATTTAGAGTCAAATTCAGAGCTCAAGAAAATTTGTGGGACTAGCTCAAGATGTTATTTGAACATATATTTTTTTCAACTCACGAAAATGTCTACAACATGTCAGAAAAATCGTTATTACACTGCCTATGAAACCAAAAATCCAGCAAGCATCACTCAACATCTCTTTGACCAAACTAATTTTTCCCAACATCAAACCACTCCACCAAAATTAACACATCAATATCAACATATTATCCATCAATAAAATTAAAAATTTTAGACCTTTCTCAATCAGAAATTATTAGAATAAATTTGAAGAGAAAAGGCAAAGAAAAGCCCTACTTGGTTCTTTGAAGCTTAAACTCTTGTTCTTCACTTTGCTCAAGGATTCTCCACCAATTTCTTGATCTAACCCTCTCTCTAATCCTCTTACAACACTGTAAATAACAGCTAACTTGATGCTATGATGAGGTAAGGGTTTTGTAATAAGGAATTGATTTGAAGTCACAAAGGAAGTATGTAGATTAAGCTTTTGGTTATGGAGTTTTTTTGGATGAAACTTAGAGTTCTTCAAGCTAGGGATTTGATTTTTGAGGAAGAAGAAAGTTAAGATGGCTGAATGGGATATGTTGGCCGAACTTTTAGGAAGAGAAATGGCAAGAATTTTGATTTTCTTTATGTTAAGATAACGTACACATAATTCCTATTATGAAAAAGTTTTCTTAAAGATAATTATTGTAATTTTGTGCAATTTCTATTGGTTAGTCATAAAGGTGTAATGGTGTGGCACATCTCAAGCCACACACTTGTCCTCCTTAGGTGGCAAACTTGCACTGCAAGTTTCATTGAATGTAAGAAACTGCAGAAATCTCACCAAACGGGTAAACACGTACCATTGAATGATATTGTTCGAAAATTAATTTTAAGTATAAAATTATCATTTCCACCTATTTTTAACCTTATTCCTATATTTTCCTAATTTCAGGCACCTTCAGGGCCCAAATCTAGGTTTCAGCCCGTGGCCCAAAAGGTTACTATTCACCCGAGCAGAAATTTTTTTTTTATAAAACGTTCGTGGCCATCCTCATCATCGCTAAACTATCAGATTTTTGAAATTATGACTAATAAAGCTCAAATTAATTTTTAAATAATTTTCAGGGTGTTACAACTTCGAGAAGATTTGTCTCTTTTGTAAAGATTGTGTTGGCGAGAATGATCCAAGAGGAGTATACGTGAGAATTTGAGTAAAGTATACATAAGATATTCTATTCAAAATCTCTCTTTAATTCTTATGAGATTTATTCTAAAATCCAGGTAAACTTTTTATGAGATTTTGAAAGAAACGGTTAACTGTTATGAGATTTCCATAAAATGTGCTAACCTGTGATGAGAATTTTCTATAAAATATTCTTAGACTATTATGAGATTTTCTGAAAGGTTGCTAAACTTTTATGAGATTTTTTATCATCAGAACTTGTAAATCCACTCGCATGATAATTCTTGTAACTTTCAAGGAAAAGAAACCAAGTGTCTTACATAGATTTCAAAGCTTTTATTCCATAGATCAAAATCTCATCCTGTTTCATGAAACTTTATCATCATACTTCAAAAATACCAATCTTTCAAAGTTCATAAAATTATTTCAGATTATATTCTTGTAAAACCTCTAGGTACCTCATTCTTTTTAAAGAACTAAAAACCTTTTCATTTATATAGTCAAATCTCTTATATCAATCAATCCATCAAGAGTTTTTATTCATTGCATCCTTTTTCATCTAACAAGTTCATATATATATATATGCCCCTTGAAAATAGTTTCAGATTTCACAACATAATTTAAGCATATATCAAGAGTTTATTTAGCAAAAATAACCAAACAATTACAAGCAATAGACATAGAATCTTTCCTACCTTTCTTCCAAGCTTTTTGTTAAACTTTCTCTAGCTTTTTCTTCTCTAATCCAAGCCTCAAACTCATTTTCCAGCACCTATATATGCTGCTATTTGGACATATTTGAAGGGCAAAAAGAAGGCTTTGGCTTGAGTTTGATGTAGACAAAGTGTGGTAGGCCCATAACCCATAGTTCCAGGATCGAAACCTGGCTCTGATACCATAAATGTAACACTCTTCTTACCATAAAGCTATGCTTAAGCCATAACCTTATAGTGAGTAGTTGTTACTTAATAACTCTGCTTGATCTTGGAGGAATATATATATATATGTTACATATGAGCCTACTTTTCATGACAAACATAAAACGTTTCCTCTTTGCGTCGCTAAATTTGAACATAAATTCTAGGTCATAATAAAATAGCAATACAATATAATTGTATTATACAATGGCAAAATAATCATATACATAGCTATGTCAACCTTTACCTTCGTTTATCAGGAACTCTGTAGTCTAGGTAGAGTACTATTCAAAAGCTCAAAAAGAAATGAAAATTAATTTAATATTATTAAAAATTAATATAATAATATTTTAATTGGAGATATAGAAAAAGACCCTATAAAGGGTATAATAACATAGATAAAATAAGGATAAGGGTAAATAGATATCTTAACCCAATAAAGTTTCTTTTATGTCAATTGAGTACCAAAATGGTAATAATCGGTACACCAAAATGGTAATAATGGTACACTAAAATACTAAATCTAGTATAAATAATGGATATTATCATATCTTTACTTAGGGCAATTGAATAAATATAGATATTTTCAATACTGATACAAGGTGTTTTGATCCGCAAATAGATAATTATCTTACTTCAATGTTTCAGTGTGGTTATTTACCATTTCGATGTACCGATTATTACCATTTAGGTCCGATTGACATAAAAAAAACTTTACGGGTTAAGTATCTATTTACCCTTATCCTTATTTTATCTTGTCATTATACCCTTTACAAGGTCTTATTCTATATCTCCAATTAAAATATTATTATATTGATTTTTAATAATATTAAATTAATTTTCATTTTTTTTACAAACTCCTCATATTGTTGTGATCATAACCGTGTCTGAAATTGTCAAAATCCCTATAGATTATTCACAATTAATCATTTTATCACAATAATACTAAAAAATCGGGCCATTACATAATGAAACAAACAAATTAATTATTATATAAACAACCAATAACTGATTAATTATTTTACAAATCCTAGATTTTATTCTCAAGCATAAGTACACACATAATACTATATTTAATAAGTACATGAATAAGCAAGCTAATTCTTTAAAAAGGAATAAAAAATACTTCAACTATTTTAATACTAAGTCAGATATCACTTGTGTAGTAGACTAGTGTTTTTCCTATTGGGAATATTTGATTCTCATTCCTCCTGTTATTGTATTTTTTTACATAGATCATGATGATGGTGATTATTTTGTGGAGATTCTTAGCTAGTATTAGTATCACGGTCCAGACCTTTTGATGACTGATGATAGAGAATTAATCAATCTTTTTATTTTCTTTTAATGAATTTTGAGTAGTACTCTACCTGAACTAGAGGATTCCTGCGTGAACCAGGGTAAGGATTTATTGATCTGTCATCATATAATACAATTACATTGTTTAGCTATTTTATTACGACATACTATTTATGTTCAAATTTGGCAACACTAAGAGAAGGCGGTTTATGTTTGTCACAAAAGCAAGCTCATATTTAATAATATATATACACCTCTAAGGTCAAGTAAAGTTAACAAGTAACAACTACTCACTGTAAGGTTATGGCTTAAGTATAACTTTATGGCAGGAAAGGTGTTACATTGTGGTATCAAGAGGTTTATCTGTTAGGCCTAGGATGGTCTGACTTGCTTCAAAAGCATACTCTAAAATTTTAGTGTAATGCAGTCAGATCTTATGCTAAGATAAGAAGTATAACTTTATATGCATGACTACTTACTTTTGAAGTAGTTAGTAGCTATCGTGCTAAGCATCTATAAGCCTGATAAACTCAATGCCTTTTGATTTGTATGATAGGAAACTAATGACTTAAGGTAAGTGTAGTAGGACTAACAATAACAAGGATAATAGGGTGCCTGAGGTGGAAGCTATAAACATTATGCGTGATTTTCAGAATATGACCCAGGTAATCAGGAGCAAGCTATGGTTGCAACTAGATGATGAGCACTATTGGGAGGTAATATCATCGAATATCCAGGAAAAGGCCTCCTGTTTGTGCATTCTAAGGAACAAAAACACCCAAAATTAGAGGAACCTAAACCTAAATAAGGATGAAAATTTGATTAAGTAATGGAGGATCTTTTGGAGTCGACTCGTCGGACTCATAAAAAGTGGGTCATGCTACCTAGGTGTTGGATGCAATGCTGTTCTGGTGGATAGGTACTAGCACACTAGTTGAGGAGGCGGATATTGAGATAACTTGGGATTTTGGTCAAGGATGTTTTCTATGAGAAGTATTTTCTTCCTTCCTCAGAAATGCTAAAGAATTGGAAATTCCTAAAAGCTGCACAGGGGCACATGACGGTGTTAGACTACATCCAAAATTTGATAAGCTTTCCACAACTTAGCAATGTAGACTTAATGAAGAGTTGGAAATGTGTTAAGTATGAAAGTAGCCTAAGAGATGACCTTTTGACAATGGTGGGACTAATGGAAATTAGGGACTTCATCGCATTGGTGAACAAGAGTTCTCTAGTGGAAAAGTACGCTAGAAGCTATCAATGGTTTGAGAAGGCTAGCACAGCATGGTATAAGGTTCAAGCCTATTTTACCACCACAAAAGGGATTTTCCTTACAAAATGGAAAAAGGAAGCGGCTAGAGAAATCATTTGATAAAAAAAAATGCCTAAAATGCAGAAATGCTGCACTATTGGAGGAATTCATTTAAAAAGTAGGATGTGGAAAGTCTAGTAGTCAAGGATACATATTGGCGTTGGCTATGTGACAGAAGGTAAACAGAATTAGAATAGATACCGATAGTCTGAATCTCTGATATATTTCAGGGAGAGCAGGATTTCCCTGCACAAAGGAAGATAGAGTTCTCTATTGAATTGGTAGAAACTGTAATGCCCTGATTTTTCCCGTGTGCAAGGTGACCGAAATGCCCTTGAGGTCATTTTCAGGAAATCGAGGACGGGGTCAAGACTATCCTCAAGGGTTATTTTAATGTTTGAAGGGGATTAGATGTGCCATGGATGATGTTAGAGGTGAAAATCCCAATTCCTGGTTTTTCCAATGTATAAAATTACCAGAACCCCTGAGGTAATTTAACATGAGATTAAGTGACGAGGCTGAACCCACTTATCACCTCAAGGTGGAAATATTGATTATAAAGAATGTTTGATATTTGGAAAAGTAAGATGGTCCAGAGAGTTTTATGTAAAATACATTTTCACCCCTAGTTGTGCTAAATGAGCTTAATTAAGTGATTAAGGAAATATAGGCAATATTAGGCTTTAATTAAAGATAAATTAATTTTATTTATTAATCTTGAGTTAAAATAATTATTTGGAATTAATTAAGGCCTAAGGTTATTTAGGAAAGTTGAATCCCATTCTTAATCAAAAGAGCTCATAAGACCAAAATGACAAAGTCAAAGGCAAATAGTATTTTCTCTCTTTCTTTTTCTAAAGTTAGGAAACATGTTAGAGTTTGAATTTCAAACTAATGGAGCTTAACTCAACTAAATGTGTAAGACCACTCCTTAATCATGTCTTGAAAAGTCTTAAACACATGGTTACTAACCCAAACACTTAATTATCAATTCCTAACCCATTATCTAATTAAATCTATCTCTAATCCATATCCTAACACATATGAAAAATGAAAATCCTCCCTAAAAAATGGCCAAGAGGCGAACTCCCTCCCCCTATTTCTCTCTCTGATTTTAATTTTTCACAACACATATACACTCAAAAACTCTCATTCTTTACCATTTGCTTTTTTGTTGTAATCTTGCTCACAAAGTTGGTCAAAAAAACTTTCTTTTCTCTCTCAAACTCAAAGCTCTCTATTCTTCCTTTCCACTTTCAGAGACTCCATTTCCAACCTCCACCCAAGTTCTCAACCTCAAACCACCATAGCCCCACCATAGATCAACTCCCAAACACCTATCCTTTCCATTCCCAAACAAAAGAACACAAGAAAAATCCTCCCTCCATTTCTTCCCTTTGGTTGAATCCACCCAAGCTCCAAGAAGATTTGTTCTTCTCATTTCTTTACAAAAGATCAAGCTTTCTCTTGCAAATAAGAAAACACTCTTGGTAGGGATTTTGTTTTTATGTTCTTTCTTTATTCTTCGCTTTCTTTTCGGATTTGTTGTTGGTTGTTGGTCAGAGACATAGCTTGATGATGAGGGTTCTTGATATTGGTTGTAAAGCCATCATATATTTGACCTCTAAAGCTCAAGGCTTGATTTTGGTTTTCAAAGAATATGAGAAATGGAATGTTGTTGGTTTTCCTTTGGTTGTTTCTTTTTGAGCTTGATGATGAGTTCAAGGAATAAGGTTCTTGGAACCATGGTATTGAGGGACTCTAAAGCTCACTTCCATTTTGTTAAGATTGATTGGGGTTAAAGAGTTTCATTCTTTAAAAAGTCTTGAGTTTGGAGCTTAATAAGATATAAAAGTGGATTGCATTCATGTTTATGTTCAAGCTCTTGGCATTCATGTTTAAATTCCAAGCCTTTCATATCATATTTAAATTTCAATTTATTGCCTTAACTCTTAAAGATAAGAAAATGGACTTGTATTCTCATGTTTAAATTCCATGTCTTGCATACCATGTTTAAATTTCAAGTTATCACCTAAACCTTGAAGACTTAAAAGTGAATTTGCATTCTCATATTTATATTTCAATTCTTGCACATCATATTTATGTTTCCAAGTCATCACCTTATAATGATAAAGATTAAAATAAGATTGCATGACATGTTTATGATTCTAGCCATCACCTAAACCTCTAAAGCTCAAGACTTGTCTCCTTTATTTCAAATGGAAATTTTGTGTCATGGACACATCTTAAAATCTACATTTTGGCCTTATGAGATTTTGGGATTTGAAGTTGGTTTTATTTTATTTTGACCTGAATCTTGTTTCTAGGATGTACAAAGAATTTTTGAAGTTAGGAACTTAAGAGGATGGAAATGTGATCTCTAAGTGATTAACAATCTATTAATGAAATCTCTAGTTTTGCTACTATTTGACATTGATCTTTAAGTTCTCAAAGTGATAAAATAGTTTCAAGTGTATTCTATGTCTTAGAATAATTTTTGAGAAAAACTAGTAACTAGAAATATTAACAATGTAATTTCTCAAACTTTTATAAATTAAGATTATGGGTACTGATTGGCATTGATTAAACCTATAAGATACTGTTTGGCAATGTTTAGATGTGTAAAACTTACTAATAGTTGTTGTAAAAATTGTTTTTAGCATTTTGGAAAAAACTAGTAACAAGAAAAGATTAAAAATGTGATTTCCAAGCTTTTATAAATTAAGATTTTGGATACTAATTGAATCTGCAAGGTGCTGTTTGGCATTGTTTAGATGTATAAAATTTACTAATAATTGTTGTAAAAATTATTTTTAGCATCTAGGAAAACTAGTAACTAGAAAGGATAAAAAATGTGATTTTCAAAGCTTTTAAGAAATTGAAACTTATGGCCACTGATTGGAAATGTTTGGTTCTGTAAGGAGCTTTTGGTACTACCCTCATGGGTAAAAATCGTTAATAATTGTTGTGAAAATTATTCTTGGTGTCTTAGGTGCTTAAAAGAATAATTGAAAGTGTTAGTTTGAACCATTTTGCAAAATATGGCAAGTTGTGCTTTAAACTATCATTATGGAATTTTGGCCAAAAGGATTTAATTAGAGTTAGTAATGATCTTGAAAGTGTCCATGTATTCAAAATGCCATTTATAATGTTTAGAAAAAGTTTTAGAAGCATTAGCATTTGTTAAGCATAAAAAATGAGAAACTTTGCGCTTTGACCCGTAAAGACTAATAAAATTTGGTCTATGGCCCAAAAAGATTCTTATGATGAGTTTAAATGATTTCTAAGAGTTATGGGTCCCATAAAAGCATAGATTAATTTTAAGGATCATTAATTGAGAAAATGTGTTAAAAGGGGAATTTACACTTCGATCGTAATCCTGAGAAATTGCATATTAATTGATGACTATGCATGCTTGATTCTTGAATTATGCAAATGATGATTCTACTATACTGTATATATCCTGTTGAGCATAGCATGTTCATTAGTTGAGTTCGGTCCTTGATTTCCTGGCATACTGGGTAGGAGCATGTTTCCTGTTATGAGATATTAATGACAACATGCTTGTGGATATATGCAAAGAATATGATGCATGCTTATGTGATCAATGACATGATGATTTGTGGCATGTTATGATTATGATTGAATAATTGAGGTGCATGACTTAAGTGTCTTATGAGCATGAAATGCTAAATGATAAGTTATGATTATATGTTTATGTTTGCATCTCTAGATAAGATGCTAAGATTAAAGGTGACATAAGACACATGGAAATGACCCTCTAGACTCCAAGAATTAATGGTTAGGAGGTGATCCGTTAAGGTGACCCTTTAGACTCAGAAATTAATAGCTATGAAAGGTGATCCTATGCCTTTATCCGCACTCTGGAGTTTGGAATTTAGCTTATCAAGAATAAGTGTAGACTAGTAATGACTAGTTAGGTATGAGCTCATAACCTAGAACTCTCAAGGAGAAAGTATTAGGGTGGCCCCCATAGAATAGAGAATAAGAAATTTAAGTTACCTAAACGAATAAAGAGGAAAGATCATGGTCGAAGGATTTACATTCTTTATGCTATGCCTATTTAATATGATTCTTATGATATCTTGTTTGTGGCATTGACATGCATTCATAGATTAGTATATTGCATTCATGACATTAAGATTCATGCTAAAAGATACGGGCCTCGACTAATGGTATTTGAAACTTAATAAATGAACTTTATACATGCTCACAATTTTCATAATGAAACCTAGGTTCCTTGAGGATGTAGATGATAAAACATGATAGGAGGCGAAAGCCCTACTGAGATTCTTATATAAGTTTCTCATCCCCTTTTTCTTTCTTTCCCATCTCGTCTTCAGAGGTTGATGGCGAAGTTCGCGATTTTCATTGACGCTCCTATGGGAGATGCACTATGACCTTGTTAACAAGTCGTACCATTTTGTGGGTCATTGTGCTACTCGCTTGTTCTTGTTTATGGATCGTCCCTTCACGCATCCTATCACTAGTGTTGGTTTTCCCTTGCTGCTCCCTCCACGGATGACTTTACCTTTAACGCGTGCGTCTGTACTCAGGTTCCCTCGCGCCCTATGCCGTATTTTATTTTCATATTTCCCATCTACGTACCACGATCACTACCTTGCCCTATTGAGCCATGGTTTCACCCATCTGAAGAGTCATCCACCCAGCTTCTTCCGTGGTTCTACCTCACCATTCCTATGAGATGAGAAGTGGTAGAGATGGAGAGGCTCCGTCATGAGCCATTCGAGGGAGCTACAACTATCCATAGAGAAACTACTTGTCCTCGCCGAGGTGCCCATGGACAACTCGTCAGTTGTGCCACGCCTAATGCTGGTGTAACACCCTAAAATTTAATTAAAAATTAATTTGAGCTTTATTAATCTTAATTTCAAAAATCTAATAGTTTAGAAATGATAAGGCCCAATGACCTGTCAAAAAAAAAAATTTCTGGCGGTGAATAGTAACCTCCGGGCCCCAGCAGGGCCGAGACAACTGAAACCCTAGATTCAAGGGCCCAGGAGTCCGAAATTAGGAAAACATGGGAATAAGGTTAGAAATAGGTGTGAATGATAATTTTATACTTAAAATTAATTTTCGGGCAATATCGGTTCAATGGGAGGTGTTTACCGTTTGAGATTTTGGTGTGCGGTTTTAACATTCGAAAGATATTTCCATCATAACCAATGGATAATATCCACCTCTTTAGAGTATGTGGAAGGCCAAGATTTAATCTTGGAATCCAAGATTAAATCTTAGCCATCCATTTTGCTTTACCACAAAATATCTTTAAGCATTCAATGCAAAATAAACAAGTCATCAACTTCTCCTCCAAGCCACCTAACCTTATCATTTTCTTCTCCAAAATTTCATGCAGCCTTCAAGGAGAGAAGAACCAGCCACCATTTTCATCTTGTTGAGCTTGATCTTGAGTTCTAAGCCCAAAAACCCTAGCCTAGAGTTGTGGAAACCTCAAAGTTCCTTCATTAAACTTGTTCTACACATCAATACCTACAAATCTAACCAATTAAAATATCAAATCTCCATCAATCCTCACCTTGATACCTCACTCCCTCACTTATTTAAGGAGGGTTTGAAGTTGGTTTGGTAGCTTTGGAGTGGAAGGAATCAAGCTTGGATCATCTTGGAGCCAAGGATCCACTAAGTTACTACAAGTAGGGTTTGTGCTTCCTTTTCTTGTCAAATTTTTCCAATCTATTTTGGGTTGAGATATGTCCGAAAATTTTTGTTGTATTGACTGATATGATGTTGATATTGATGTGTGAATTTTGTTGTGTGTTTGGATGGTGTTAAAAAGGGGTTTTTATCAAAGGAAATTGGGACTAGGCTGCTGGATTCCTAGTTTTCCTGGAAGCAGTCATTAATCACGAATTTTCTGGTATATTTGTGGGTAATTAAATGATCTACAAAAATTATATGTTGTAGTGGACATCTTAAACTGACTACATGAATTTTCTTGGGTGTTAATTTTAAAGTTTTCTGCCTCAAGAAAATCAAGAACCGAAATGTGTCTGATGTTGTCCTGGTTGTTGAAACTGAAAGTAACAAACTTGTCCAAATTTATTATTATAGCAATTGATTGATCTAGCTCATGAAATTTTTACCCGAAGTCAATAACATATTGAAGTGTCACTGTAAATTTTCTTATGCATTGGTTCCATCAATTTCTAGGGTTAAAAATTAAGGGAACCCCGATCTGGTCTGTGAATTGGTGGCCCCTGACCACTGACCTGTATTTCCTGAAGTAGCTATAGAACTCTTGTTGTCCTGAAATTTTTACAGGTTATCCTAGACACATCAAAGTGTCATACAGAATTTTTGTGGCTCTTGGAATAGTCATTTGGTATGGTAATTAAATGTTGTACCCATAACAATAACTCTGCCAAGGTGCTGGAATGTGAGAATGGCTAGAAATTATGATAGTTTGATATCTATTCCAAGTCTATGGTGTATGAATGCATGATAGTGACTTTAAGGTTTGGTTTATGAGAAATGAATGAGAGTCATTTGTGATTGATTGTTTATATGTGAACTTGATGATGGTATATGTTTTAGTAGAGAAATGAAAGTCCCCTTTATTATGTGGAGGGCACGAGAAGTCCTAAATGTGTAAAGGAGAGAAAAGTCACCTTTTATGGGCACGGAAAGGCCCCCTTTTATGGGCACAGGAAAGGTCGCCTTTTGGGCACGGGAAAGCCTCTTTTAATGGGCATGAAAAAGAAAAAGTCCCTTCAAATGTCCTGGGCACGTATATTCAAAATGTAATACTATGCTATTGAGTAGTATTATGTGTGTATATTAAGTGATTGAATAATAAAAGCTACCCACTTTGGAAAGATGATTTTGAAACTTTAAAATGAATCTTTAGTTTACATTACATGATCACATTTTTCTAATAAGCGAAAAGTGGCTTGGGCGATGACGATGACATTTATGATTGTGTATTAGGGAGTTGTCCTCCTG